>PVJS01007908.1:0-54623 GCA_004027185.1 Glis glis
AGAGAGAGAGAGAGAGAGAGAGAGAGAGAGAGAGAGAGAGAGAGAGAGACAGGGAGAGAGAGAGAGCTGAGGCTGGCCGCGAACCTGGATTCTCCGGTCTCTGCCTCCCAAAGTACTGGGATTACAAGCGTGCGCCACCACGCCCGGCCTTAGTTATTTTTTTTTACTTGTCTTTTTTCTATGTTGTCTAGAATTTTACCGAGCAGATATTTAATTTCTTATCATAAGAAAAATTAAAAACGTAAAGGATTTCAAAACAATAAACATTGCAGTAAAAGGCTAGCTAATTCTCATCAATCACTTCTTCATTACCCCTTTTACTTGGAAACAGGGCCTCACTAAGTTGCTGAGGGTGCTGCAGAATTGCTGAGGCTGGCCTTGAACCTGGGATCCTTCTGTCTCAGCCTCCTGAGCACTGGGATTATAGGTGTGTGGCACCACCACACCCGGCGTGTAGGACATTCTTTAGTGAAATAAAAGGATTAGCTATCTATGTTTTGAACCTCAAAATTGACTAAAAATCTTTTTCTTTAGCTTGGGGTGGTGGCACACACCTGTGACCCCAGCAACTCAGGAGGCTGAGGCAGGAAATCACAAGTTCAAGGCCAGCTTGGGCACCTTAGTGAGACTCTGTCTCAAAAAATAAAAAGGGCTGGGGATGCAGCTCAGTGGTAGAGCACCCTGGGGGTTTAGTACTGCATCCTGAACAAAATAAATAAGGCCACTATGTTAAGTGTGGCTTGTAATTATGATATTTTGGAAGCTGGGACCTCACCGGCACTGGGAGATGGCTTCTCCAGGGCTAGCCAATTCCTAGAGATAGTAACCCCCAGTATGCTTTTTATATGGACACTATACCATCCTGCCCTCCTCCAGCCCCATAGTCTCCTGCTCCAATCTCTCCAGGGCCAGGTCCAGGATGGCTAGAGACAGCTCCCTTGCCCCAGAGCCCATGGAAATGATTGAAACTCACAACACTCCACCTGCCTGCCCTGCCTCACCCAGTTCCTTCCTGCGGAAACCACACTAAAGGCCTTTGCCCACGTTTCTGCCTGCCCGCTGCCTCCCGACCCACCCTGGTTGGCTCTCCCTGTGCCTTTCGACTCTGGGGCGCTGTGAGCACACACTGTTTTTATCTGTACAGATACACTTATCTCCATCCCTTCCCATCCCTGCTTAAAATAAACCAATCCGTTTAAAACCGTTGGCTCTCTGGGGCTACGGGTTAGAACTTGAGCGCATCTTTTTGGGGGTACAATGTGGGGATACAAGGAATAGTTTTGTTGTTGACCTTTGACTTGCATTCTGTGACTTGAAGTGCGGCGTGGCAGCAGGAGAAACTGAGGCAGGGCTCTGCTCTTCCATATGAATGAAGGACAGGAGCTGATTGCAGATACAGACAAATGACCTTGAGGGGTGGGGGCAGTGGAAGATCATAATAGTGGGAAAGATAGATTTTTTTTCCTTATTAATGGTGGAAAAATATGGTTAAACTCTATTTTTAGATCTTGAACAGATGAACTGTTATAATTATTGCTGTGGCCGGGCGCAGTGGCTCCCACCTGTAATCCCAGCTACTAAGGAGACGGAGGCAGGAGGATTGCAAGTTCGAGGCCAGCCTGGGCAACTGAGAGAGACACTGTCACAAAATAAAAAAGAAAAAGGGCTGGGGATGTAGCTCAGAGGTAGAGAGCCCCCTGGGTTTATTTAAACCCTAGTAACATAATGAAAGAGTGAATGAATGAATCAAAATAAAATAAAAATGATTGGTTTGGAGGAATCTATTTGATTCTGAGTACTTTATTAACTATTTTTTTCTTTTTGTTTTTAAAGAAAGTGGCAGTCCAGAGTCTCGTGTGAATGCTATCCATTTCTTGGTGCACAAACTGCCAGAGAAAAATAAAGAGATGTTGGATATTTTGGTGAAGCACTTAATGAAGTAAGCCTCGTTTCCCTCCTCTTAACCTTCTCCGCGTTGCTGTGGGTGCTGTACAGTGTCCTTGGGTTTGGATCGGTTGGAACTGGGGCTGTATACACAATACTAGGGACCACACCTGGAAGGGCAGGCTGGACGTTTGACTCACTCTGTGTGTTTTGGACAAGAGTGGTGAAATCTGAGGCTTCCACGAAATTGTATAATTATTTGCTTAACATTACTGCCAGCAACTCAGGGTTTGATTTGAAGTGAAAGAAGAGAATATTGCCTATTGCCCCATGCACAGTCTGGAAATGGGATTGTAAGTCTGCTAGCAAATTTAGCTTGGTTTCACACCTACCTAACTCTTAAGTTTGAACATGTCCTTTAAGTTTGTTTAATCCACTAATGGGCACTTATTACACAGGGCCCATTCTCTTTTCCACTCTGTTCCAAAAGCAAGCCAAATCTATTAATTCAGTGGAGGAACTAGCCCTTTTTCCAAATTTAAATGACTCACATCACGATAACTGTAAAATTTTACAGAGGAAGGTGAGGAACACTGTTTTAGAACCTTCATTTTACATAAAGAAAACTGTAGGCCAGAGAATATTACAGCTTTCTTGAGGTCCTCCTACTGGTATAGCCATTTATTTATTTGACCAACAAATATTTATTGCACTCCTGTCTTAAGTGCCAGCAGGTACACAGTTGAGGAAGATAAAGTCCCTTCTTTCATGAAGCTAGTTTTCTAAGGGGGAAAGATAAACAGATAACAAAAATACACAATAATTTCAGATAGACTTGGCAAAACCACAAAGTTAAGTAAGGGAGCAGAGAATATATGTTGAGTGTGAGACAATAAAGATTATATAGAAGGACTCTTTGAGAATGAGGTCCCTGGGTTGAGATGAATGACAATGAAGGCTGAGAACAGTTGTCCACGTGGCTCACTGCGGTAAGGGCTGAAGGAGTGAGTAGAGGTGCTCTAATCAAGCTCCGCATACTCGTGAAGATAATTCTCACAGAGGTACCATGCGGTCTAGTAGGCCCTAGAAGCAAGGGTATAAGGATCTTGGGGAAAGACAGGGTATACTATGTTTTGGAGGAAACAAGCTTAGCATGTTCATGAAATTATTAAGAAAGACATTATGACTGGAGTAGAACATTAGAGAGAGAGAGAAATGGAAAAGTGGAAAGGGGCCTTAGTGCACAGGGTGTCACCAGATCCAGGCATTTCAGAGCAGACGCCGAGGACAGTTTGAGTATCATGATTCCTTACTTGTAAGGAAACATAGAATTGCGGAATACTGTATGTTCTGTAGTTATTGCTCCGTAATTAAATGGATCTTTTCCCCCCTCTGTCGATGTTAGTGTTTCAAATCACTCCAAGCAGAATCTAATGACAGTGGCAAACTTAGGAGTGGTGTTTGGACCAACTCTGATGAGGCCACAGGAAGAAACTGTTGCCGCCATCATGGATTTGAAGTTTCAGAATATTGTTGTGGAAATCTTAATTGAAAACCACGAAAAGGTAAAAAAAAAAATTTATTTTTCTTTTCCCTTCAAAGAATTTCTGTTTGGGGCCTTTCAACAGGTAATGTACTACTTCCTCTTAGAGTTGCCTTCTCTCTCTTAATTAACATTACGATGAACTTATTCCTAAGAAATTCTCATTTAGTTTGTCTTAAGATGCAGTTCCATAAATGTGGACCTTACCTTGTCTTCTCTTAACTTACTGGTTTAATGAAGAAACATTTAATCCAGAGGCAAAGGAGTATCTGCACTGTGATTGGGAACTGTTGAGATTTTTGTTGTTGTTGTTACTTTCATTCCTATCCTTGGATTTCTCTCTCAAATCATGTGTTGCAGCACTCTTGAACTCTTGATCAAGTTAAGACTTTGTAGCTTAGGAAAAAAAAATAAGGCAAATAAAGAAAGTTGAAAGGAAGTAAGATGGAGCTGGGGGACTATGTTAGCTTTCTGTCACTTTGACAAAATACCTGAGATAATCGACTTATAAGGAGAAAAGGTTTATTTTGGCTCACAGTTTCAGAGGTTTTGATCCATGGTGCTTGGTCTTGTGACCTTTGGGCCACATCATGGTGGGAGTCTGTGGCAGAGCTGCTCACCTTGGAAACAGAGAGGAGGGGCTGCATCCCAACATCCCCTTTAAGGGTGCACCTCCAATGACCTGACTTCCTCCTACTAGGCCCCACCTCTTAAAGGTTCTAACACCTCCCAATAGCTGCACTCTGGGACCAAGCCTTTAACACATGGGCATTTAGGTGACATTCAAGATCCAAGCTAATAGCAAGACATGAACACCACTGAGAGTAAGGGAGGAGGAACAGGCTCTCCTGAAACCCTCTGGCCAAGGCTAGTATCTGTTTGCACTTGTAAAGGTCACGCCACCTGGCCAAGGCTCTTTCTGGTTGGACCAGCTGTTGTGAATGGCACGTGAGGAGAAGTTGGGGTGGGGTGGGGACTCCTCACACTGCTCAGGCAGCGCATCTGGCAGGAGGGAGGGATGGGAGACGGGCACACACTCCTGGGGGTGAAGGGTAGGGTTGAGCTTGGTTTAAAGTAGGAGGTCCATGTCAGGGGTGGGCAGAAACTCTTTCATATACTCTTGTGTTCTACCATCTCCATGAAACATTTTATTTTTTTATTGAGGCATGACATTTGTACATCTTTATGGGGTGAGTTATGATAATTCAATACATGTATGCACTGTATAATCAAACTAGGGTAATAAGCATTTCCTTCTCTTCAAACATTATTCAATTTTATGCATTGGGGATTTTTCACTCTTGTAGTCATTTTGAAAGATAGATTGTTTTAACCAATAGTTACCCTACTGTGCTGGAGAAGAACCAGAAGTAATTCTTCTCTGTGTTTTGATGCCGCTTTTACTGAAGTTCTTCCTGATTCCCTACCCTGCCCTTCCTACTCTCCAGTGACCACTCTTCCATTCTGTTCTTCCACAAAATTGACTTCTTAGCTTCTACGAATGCGTGAGGACATGTGGTATTTGTGTTTCCACGTCTGACTTATTTCTCTTAACATAGTGACCTCCAGTTCCATCTGCATTGCTGCGAACGGCAGGATTTCATTGTGTATGGTGTGTGTGTGTATGTGTGTGTGTGTGTGTAAAATGTGGTTTGTGTAACACCACACTTTCTTTTCCCATTAATTCACTGGAGGGCATCTGAGTTGATTCCATATTTTAGCTCTCATGAATAGTACATTTTAAACATTAGAAGTAAATACTGTTTGTTAATGTCACCATGTGATCCCTCTCCCAGATTACTGTTATTTTCCCCTCGATTACATATTATCTCCTGCTACTCTGATGATGTGTCAGCAGAATTGAGTAGTTACAACAGAGACCAGATAGCCAACAAAGCAAAATATGTAGTGTCAGACCCTTTATAGAAAATGCTTGCTGGTCCCTGCTCTAGACCAACAATTTTCAACCCTGGCATCGGACTCACCCTTTTAAGTGGCTCCATTAGCCAGGTGTGTTGTGTTGCTGAACTTCCGCCTGTGTAAGGATGATGGGGAGCAGCCAGTGAGGGGAACGGCTGACATGGGGAGGCAGCGTCTCCTCGGTCTCCGTTAAGAACTTCAGAGAGCACTTCATTCTGGAATGTGGGAGAAGCTTCTGCTCGTGTGCGGCAGGGTTTGTTCCTCAGTTAAAGCAAGACCCCGGTGTGACTTCTGCGGGTGTTAGGTCCCACCCGTGGCAGTTTGCGTTTGGACTCAGGATGTGAAGGAGCCATTTGCTGTCCATTCAGATGGTTTCTCTGGCCCTTCTCTGGGTGAATACGCGTGTGGGCAGTTTGTGGAGGACACGTGGGAAGGTGTTTCTCCGATGCTTCCGTGGCCTTTGTCTGCGTCTCTCCCACTCCCTCAAGGGGAATCTTCCGCCTGTTGAGAAAGATGATGCCGCTGAGTCAGCAGCGAGTTACTACACTTCTATTGATATGGATGAGCACTCTGTTTTAAAAGTACATTTATTTATTTTTCATACTGGGGATTGAACCCAGGAGCATTCCACCTCCAACCTACACCGCCATCTATTTTTATTATTTTTATTTTGAAACAATGTCTTTCTAAGTGGCTGAGGCCGGCCTGGAACCTGAAGTCCTCCTGTCTTAGCCACCTGACTACAGGCGTGTACCACCATGCCCAGCAAGAGACATTTATTCTTTAGGGCAGTGTTACTTAATGCTTGTGGGATCGCAGACCTCCGAGAGTCTGACAAAAGTTACCAGCCCTCTCCCCAGATAAAAGTACATCATTGCCCCCTCCTCCCAATTTCTGGGGCTCACCTGCATTGCTGAATCTTGTGGGCTTTGAGTTAGGAATCTGTGGTTTAAAACAAATCATCCCTTAACTGATCTGTTTTGCTACTTATTTCTCTGTAATCCAGGTAAGGCATAATTAAAAATAAAGTTTAGGCTCTTTCAAGAAGTTCTAGATTTTCTTTCTCTCATTCTGCCAACCATAGTTCAGCACCTTGCTAATAATGTTCCTCACTCCTGCCTCAAAGACAGGGAATTTGACAGCTCCAGAAACACTTGGTCACTATTTTAGTCCGCTTTTTCTTTGCTGTGAACCAAATACCCAACACAAGCAACTGAGAGGAGGAGAGGTTTATTTGGGCTCAGGGTTTCAGGGGTACAGTCTGTAGTCAGCCAACTTCAAGGCAGGCATCATGGCGGCACAGTGTGTGACAGAGGACAGCAGCTCAACTTGTGGCAGCTGCAAAGCAGAGAGCAAGACCAGAGAGGAAGTGACCAGGGGCAGATACAGTCCCCAAGGCCACATCCCCAGTGCCCTGCCTCCTCCATTCATGCTCCTGCCTAAATTGCCACCCAGTAAATCCATTCAAATCATTAATCCCTCAGGGGCTTTATCCACTGATGAGATTAGAGCCCTGATTCAATTACTTTACCTCTGAGCATTTTTGCATTGCCACTCACGAGCTTTTCCAGGGGACATTCTATATTCAAACCACAACAGTTACTCATTTGCATATTAAAAGGTTTTTAAAAGTTGGGACTGCATTCAGTGCCAAGTAGGTAACAGGTGCTGGGATGTAGAGATGAATGTCACAGTCCCTGTTGGAAAGCCGGTCTGATCTGGAGCAAGAGCCATGTTTTTGGACTAGTATCCCATAACACTTACCCCAGTTGAATAGTCTATGTAACTGGCTTTCTTTGCTATAGTCAGTTTCTCCTGCTGGATGGTTGAGGGAAGAGACCTCTTCCTGGTCTTACAGTAATACCTGGTGCATGTGTTAGGGCTCAGTGAATATTTATTGAATGAATCAACAGGTTCAGTGTATTTCGAGGGAATTCCAGGAATGGGAGAGAGGCAGGCCAATAGAGACCAACCCCTGGAACAGAGCTTTGTGAGAACATTTCTTGGGTCCTTGTGGCACTTGATGGAGCAGGACTAGCCTGTATGAACTTTAGTTTACACTGAAAAGTTGGGCTTAAAACCTGGTTTGGTGCTTTTCTTGCTCAGTGCAGTAAAAGCAGCATGTTTTTCAGGGTGTAAGAAATTCTACCTCGTGAACAAACCTCACATTGATAACCGGCAATGGTGAGCTGGTTGTCACAGTCAGAGCAGATGCGAGCTTTCTAGAGCTGAGTGGAGGGCTTTGTCTTCCTTCTCTTCCTTTCTGTGGCTGGATAGTGCTGTGAGCACACAACCAACATTTTTCAAAGTCCCAGGCTTCCTGTTGAGGAGGGAGGAGGTGGAGTTTCAGCTTCTCCACTGGGGCCTGGTTTGAGGTTTGGAAGCAGAGGTGGCTGGAGGAGGCGGGCGTGGGGGGGCGTCAGCTTGGATTAGTTAAATCTGAGGACTTCATTTTTCTGTCAAGTCACCTCTCCTCTGCGCTCTGGTTTTACCCTCGTGCGCTTCCACTCCCAGCTCATTCTTCCTGCTTCACTTCAGAGGCCAGGCCTCGCCCTGAACAACATTGCTGCTGACAAGGGTGGTTATGAAGACAGTTACGTATGTGTATATCCTGCTAGCCACGGGTTTCCTGATGACGAACCCACAGATGCCATCCCAAGGAGCTCCCTCTTTTTTTGGAGGGGGGTACTGGGAATTGAACCCAGGGGCATTCTACCTCTGAGCTACACCCCTAACCCTATTTTTATTTATTTACTTATTTATTTTATTTATTTATTTTTATTTTGTGGTACTGGGGATTGAACCCAGGGGCATTCTACCTCTGAGCTACATCCGCAGCCCTATTTATTTATTTATTTTTATTTTATTTATTTTGTGGTACTAGGGATTGAACCCAGGGGCATTCTACCTCTGAGCTACACCCCCAGCCCTATTTATTTATTTATTTATTTATTTATTTATTTATTTTTATTTTATTTATTTTGTGGTACTGGGGATTGAACCCAGGGGCATTCTACCTCTGAGCTACACTCCCAGCCCTATTTTTTTTTTATTATTGGTGCATTGTAATCATACATATTGATGAGGTTCAGGGTGATAGAGGCATACGTAAACACAGCACTCATTGAGCCCTCCCCCAGTTCCCAACCCACTCCTCACTCCCTCTACCTCCCCACCTTCCAGTGCTCAGCACAGTGATTGGCTTTGATAAGTTTGTGTATATACATCATGTTCATTGAGGTGTTTCTCTCTTCAAGTCTTCCTCCCCCTCCCATCTCCCTCAGTTAGGTCTCCTCCTTCACTCCACTAAGATTTCTCCTTTGTCTGGAGTCTCTCCTGTGTCCCAATTTCTCCCTAACTTCCACATATCAGGGAGAACATTGGACTCTTCACTTTTTGTGACTGACTAATCTCACTTAGCATAATATTCTCCAGTTCCATCCATTTCCCTGCAAATGACATAATTTTGTTCTTTATGCCCCAGCCCTATTTTATTCTTTTTATTTTGAAACAAGGTCTCACTAAGTTGCTGAGGGCCTCACTAAGTTGCTGAGGCTGGCCATGAACCTGTGATCTGATCCGCCTGTCTCAGCCTCCCAAATACTGGGATTACAGGTATGCACCACCGTGCAGGACTCAAGCAGCGTACTTTTGATTCCAAAGTGGTGAGGGAGGGAGCAAGTGTTTGGGAATATGAAGAGAAAGAGAGTGCCAGCATTCTCACGGCTATAACCTGAGAGACTGGCCATGTAACGTGGAGGAAGGAAGATTTATTTGCTCACATCTTGTTTCCTTGGTGACTTGGGGTTCAGTCTATGTGAGGCTGGGGACTGCAGATCTCCAGGCATGGCGGCGGGAAGCAGAGAGAGGGAGAGAGGAAGGCTTTGCTCTCACATCCATCCTGGAGGCTGGAATCAAGAGAGACCAAGGGGGAGAGAGCCTGATAGAATCCCCAAGGCCACACCCCCAGGGACCCCTTCTCAGCAACCAAGCTGCTTCCAACGTGGCTACCTTGTTTCTGTGAGGGCTAGGGGGACATTCTCATCCAGACCAGTACAGAGAGTCAGGATAGGAATGGCTAAAAAGAATAGTCTTGTGAAGAAAGAAAAAATTACAATAATGGATGGGGGTACGAGACATAAGGGTGAGCTGGAGAGGAAAGGAAGAGGCAGGCCGGAGGGGCCAGGAGGAGGGAGAGAGGGAGGGTGCCCCTCAGTCTCGTTTTCCCTCCCCAGGAATGAGAAAAATGTTGACTCTAGGAAAGTCACCAAAGCAGAGAGGAAACTTCATGTAATTAAAGCAAGAAAGCTCTAGCTGAATTTTGAAGTTATTAAAAGACCCCTCGTTAATCTGCCCTGGAGATCACAATTTCTCTAAGCCTCATTGCTATTTTTTTAAATAAAATCCATATGTACTTGATAGGAAGCGTACTCCATATGTTTTGGCTTCATTTACACATGAGCCATTAAGATGTTGTTTTAAAAGAAGTGCTCACGGGCCAAAAATATTATCAAGGTCTTTCTTCCCTGGCAAGCCAGAAAATTTTGTTTCCCAGGTGGAAAGGGTACTGTGAACTTCCCAAGGATTCTCAAATTGGGGTTGTGCCTCAGAATTTGTGAGTTTTGCATAAATTTTATTCTTAACAAAGTAGACTTGTTATGCGTTAATTCAGAGCATATTTTCCCCCAAAGTGCCTGCTGTGAGTCAGACCTGGTGTGAGATGTGGGGAAATACATACCGCGAGTCTCTGCAGGAGAAGGAAGATCTGTCCAAAAGTAGCTATAATACATGGTGGAGCTACAGGACCGAGACTTCAGGGGAGAGTTACGTCCGAGTGGGGGGAGTCTGGAAAGTTTCCCCGAGTAGGTGGTTTGAATGGTTTTAGAATGGAGTTTGAACAGGTGGAGATGCACTAAGAGGATGTTTCAGGTGTGGGAGACCATTAATCAAGAAGCACAGAGACGAGGGAGCTTTCTGGGAACAGAGCTCTTGTTGGAACCTGGGCGCATGGTGCCAGATGAGGTTGGAAAGAGAGTCGGGCCAGGTGTGGGGAGGCTCAGGATGCCATTTAATTGTACAGGTACCAGGACCAATGGCAGCCAGCAACAGCTTCATCTGACAGTAAGGATTGCAATAGCGAATAGAGGAATGTAGGGCCTGAGGGAGGTCATGTGGAGCAGATTAAGAGCAGGTCAGGAGGGCGACGGTTTTCAGGATGAAGATCTTCACTGGACAAAAATCCTGGGACTGATTTGGTAGGAGGGGAGTCTCAGAGGAAAGTGTTGTTAGGAAGTCAATTGGGAGAATATTGTTATTAATAAAAGGAAGGAACCGGGCGTGGTGGCGTACACCTGTACTCCCATTACTTGGGAGGCTGAGACAGGAGGATTGCAGGTTCAAGCACAGCCTCAGCAACTTAGTGAGATCCTGTTTAAAAAAAAATAATAAGAAAAAGAGCTGGGGGTTTCACTTGGAGGTAAAATGCCCCTGGGTTCAATCCCCAGTACCAATAAATACAGAAATTAATGAAATTAAAAATAAAAATAAAAATAAAAAAGGAAGGAAAAAACGGGCTTAAGGTAGAAGTGAGTTTAGGTTGTAGCATAACTTATGCTACTTGTTATTATTACTTAGGTTATAGCATCATAAGTTTTAGTAGTTGTTTGTATGTCCAGCAAGATAAGCCCAGGAGACATTTGGAGGTGTGGCATGCAAACTTGTTAAAAGAATTTATATTATACTTTAGAAAGTATAATATAAGGTATGGTTGGAGATAAGAGATTGGCACGAGACAGTATTCATTGGATTCTCATGGTGTTACTTGCTATATTGGGTGTTTGCCTTGTGTAACCTTTGTGGGATTGGATGTTTTTATGTGTTTATATGCACTTAACATATATCTTAAAAGCACAAAATCCCCATTTCATAAGTATATGTGATATTATCCCTATATAGATACAGAATTCTTCTTACATATACTGTCCCTTTGTACACACGAGAGATGAACTTGTTCGTGCACACACAGCTAGTAAGAAGCAGGGCTTGGGTTTGAGCTGAGCTGGTCCAGCCCCAAAGCCTTTGCTTTTTATCACTAGGATAAGAACAATATCCTCATCAAACACCAAGATTTCACTATTCGTGATAAAAGCAGAGCCAGAAGACCCCGTTAGCATCAGGGTTACGAGGGGCGCTGTCAGTTAGCATCAGGGTTGCGAGGGGCATTGTCAAGGAGCCAGGTTGGCCCCCAGGTGGGAGAATGTGAGGACCCCCAGTGGCGTGAGCTCCTTCAGGAGTGAAATTGCTGTTGGGAGCAAGAGCTGAAGTCAACTCATACAGCTATGAGTGTTCAGGAATGGGTGACAGTTAGTACATATTTACTTTGTGCTTTACTTGTATGACAAAAGAATACTCCAAGAGGAAAAGTCAGAACAGATGTGGAAGAGAAGGGCAGGGCAGGAGCCCTAGTGCCTGAGCTGAGCTCAGCTTGCTTATCACTCTGGTAGTGCACACAAGTCCCTCCCTCCCTCGTGCATGCTAGGTAAGTGCTAGACGACTGAGCTACACCTCCAGGCAACATGTAGTATACCTGTTAGCTCACATCTAGGGAGGGGGAGCTCCTTAAAGGGACTTAGTTAAACAGGAAACGAGGTCTTTCAGGAGTTATAGGGCTTGTGCATGTTGAGCTTATTCTTATATCTTACACATTCAATGCCATAAATTACATTTATAATCTGACTCTCTTTTCTCCCTCAACTACCTGAGGGCCTTTGAAGATTCTGAAGAGCCTTTGAGAAGTATCAAAGAAAACACTAACATCAGGGTGGTTTTCTTTTAATCTCTCTCTCTCTCTCTCTCTCTCTATCTCTCTCTGTGCTGTGACACTGGGGATTGAACCCAGGGGCATTCTACCTCCGAGCTGCACCCTCAGCACTGTTTTATGGTTTTTGTTTTGTAATAGGGTCTCACTAAGTTGCTGAGGCTGGCTGCAAATCTGTGATCCTCCTGTCTCAGCCTCCCAAGCACTGGGATTACAGGTGTGCATCACCACGCCCAGCGTATCACTCTTATTTTAATATCAGAGAGAACTGACAGTTCATATAAAGTAAGAAATACAATGGTACCCCCAACCAAATCACTTTGTATACTAATGTAATTGTAATCTAGATTGTCTTTATCCTGCTGTGGGTTTTGATTGACTTTTCAGTGCAATGTGGGTGCAAGCCATGGTGCTGTGGGTTGACCTCAGCTCTGTGTGCTCTGCCCTCATGCTTTGTTGGTTCCCCGCTGGTCAGGAGGTCGTGACGTTGGTCCCAGCGCTAGCCTTTGTGTGTTACGGTTTCTCTGGACCACAGGCTGCCGAGAGGACAATTAGTGTTATTCACACAAACTTTTCCTTGATGGAAATTCTTATAACGTTGTCAAAATAAGCATTTTAGCCTTTGAAAGGGGCTCCTGGGAGCCTGCATCACAGTTTTCTTGCTGTGAACGTGGAGGTCATGTGTGATGATAATGCTTTCTGGAGAGAGCTGATGTGCGTGTCTTTTCCAGAGGTTTCTTCGGTTTGTATACCGAGTCCCTGTTGAAAATCGATCCCTGTTGGTGACATGTGTCGATCGATCCTTGTTGGTGATATGCATTACAAAATCCTTGAGTAGCCCGTGTCCTCCAGTCACAAAACGGCAGAGGGTAAAGGTGAGAAGGGTCCACATTTATCCAGCCATGTCCATGGGTTCTGCACCTTGGAGCAGTGAAACCACTAGTGAAAAATATTACAGACAGCGTTGTATTTGTACTGACCACGTACAGCCTTTTTTCTTGTCATTATTCCCTAAAAAATATAGTATAACTTTCTCTTAGAGTGTTAGAAGTAATCTAGAGATTATGTAAAGTATACAGGAGGATATGCACAGACGATGAGCAAATACTATATGACATTTTATATAAGGGATTTGAGCATTTGTGGATTTTTGGGGGAGTCCTGTAACCAATTTCCCACATTCATGAGGGACCCGTCAGGTCTCTAATGTGATTAGTAGAATATGTAGTTAGGTACACACAGGGGCGTATCAAACTGTCGATTATTCTTGTTAACCTTGCAACCACTTTCTGATTCGTGCCTGCCTGTCTTTGCCAAGGGCAGGAAGAATGTGTCCCTGTCCCCAGGTGCGCTGGTGGAATGTATTCCCCATTCCGTCTCTGCTTGTCCCAGCAGCAGTCACAAATGGAATGTTTTTGACAAAGGAGAGCCCGTGGCTCCAATCCTCCCGCTCCCAAAACAGTATACATCCTAGCCCGGTTGGCCTCTGTCATCCTTTAATGTAAAAGAGGTGCAGTGGCACATGCCTATAGTCATAGTACTTGGGAGGCTGAGACAGGAGGATTGCAGGTTTGAGGCCAGCCTCAGGAACTTAGTGAGGCCCTCAGCAACTTAGCGAGACTGTTAAAAAAAAAAAAAGAAAAAAGATAGAAAAATAGGGCTTGGGTATAGTTCGGAGGTAAAATGCCTCTAGATTCAATCTCCAGTACTAAAAGAAAAATAAAACAGGCTGAGTGAACAGTATGTAAACCATTTTCCATCAAGTGCGGGGATCTTCTGATCATACAGTGTGTTTGTCATTTTTTTTTTTTGTGTGGTACTGGAGGTTGAACCCAGGGATCTTCTACTTCTGAGCTATACCCCAGCCCTATTTTATTAATTTTGAAACAGGGTCTCCCTAAGTTGGAGAGGGCCTGGCTAAGTTGCTGAGGCTGGTTGTGAATCTGCAGTCCTCCTGTTTCAGCCTCCCAAGTACTAGGATTACAGAAGTGCGCCACCACGCCTGGCTGCAAGCTTATCATTTAATGGAAAAAAGAAATCTCTTAGAGAAAAAACTTAAAGAAAAAACCCAAACTCCAATCTGAAATACTTCTTGATTTAGCTTTGCTGGCCCGGGGTTGCTAGGCAGCAACAGTTTTCATATGAGAGGAAAATAAATGTCTTAAACAACAACAAAATAATACAGATCCAAAGTTTCTAAAAGCTTTACGTCTGTCTGAGATGAGACTGTTCAATGTTGAAGTCAAAACTTTACAACAAGAATATTTGAATCTGGGTGTGGTAGCGCACACCTGTAATCCCAGTGCTTGGGAAACTGAGACAGGAGGATTGCAGGTTCAAGACCAACCTCAGCAACATGGCAAGCAAGACTCTCAGTGACCTAGCGAGACCCTGTTTCAAAACAAAAAATAAAAAGGGCTGGGCTTGTAGCTCAGAGGTAGAATGCCGCTGGGTTCAATCCCCCGTACCACAAAAAATAAAAAATAAAAAATAAAAAATAAAAAGAATATTAGACAAATTTCAATCCTTCTAATCCCTCCAGGTTTCATGAATGTTGACCTCTTTGGCCTTGCTACAGACTTGACTGTGTTTCATTTTTTTCTCAACATGGCCTTGCAGTTAGAGTGTTTGTTTTTTTTTAATGATTTGAAAGCCCCCCAAACATTTCCTTCTCTTCTTAAAGGAAGAAGGGAAGACAAATACTAATATCATTGTCTTGCTGATTCTGTTTCCGCCCAGCCAAAGCCTAGGAAGCCAGCTGCTTTGAGCTGTCCTGTATGTAGCACTGCAGATGGGAGGTGGGCCTTTCCCCTGGACTAGAGTGCTTTGAAGAGAGAACATTAGGGAGGCCAGAGTCATTCTGCAGCATTTGAGCTCTCAGTGTGGACACAGCACTGGGGCAGTCTCCAGAAAGCAGGAGAGCTGTGCTCTAGTGGGGAAGAGACTTATTCTCTGTTGTCTTAGAAAGCATACTTGCCAGGATGCGAGTTTTTGATTCTGTAGGAGTAAGAACGTCATAATATTTTTAATAATGAGACTGTGTTCGTGTTAGAGATGGACTGGGGAGGTGGAGTAAGGCCCGCAGGACTCTGAGCTCCTGCCCACCCTTGGAATTCTGTGCCCAAGTGTTAGAGATGTGGCGCTGCAAAGACAGGTGCTCAGAGCCTCGCGGAGCACTTGTAACCTGAGAAACCAAGTGCTGATACAGATACGATCCTACCCTTCATTGCACTTGAAGTTGTTCACATCCCAGCATACAATGAGGACTCGGAAGGGAAAACAAGACTCCAAGAGCGAGGGGTGGGTGCGCTGGTGGACGGAGAAAGACGGTCAGAGGCCTTTCCTATACAGGAGAGGTCAGTCGGGGGGCATGTATCGGTTTGCTTTCTTGCATAGACCTAGTGCTCACTTTGTAAAATAAAACTTTCAGAGTTATTTCTTTTATATCTCTCCACCTAGTACTGGAAACAATAATCATTACAGTTGCCAGCATCGATAGACGATTATATGCCAGGCCCAGGCCCAGCGTCTATGGCATTTCATTGAAATATTCTCTAGACAGTAACGCATAATGTAACACAGTGGGCTCCCAACGTAAAATTCCTTGGGTTGGAATCTTAGCTCTGCCAAGTTGTGTGGCTTTTGTGTGACTCGGGTGATCTATTTAAGCTCATTGCCAGTTTCCTCTTATATAAAATAAGAATAACTGGCTGGGCCCAGAGTGCACACCTGTAATCCCAGTACTTGGGACTGAATCAGGAGGATTGTGGGTTGAAGGACAGCTTCAGCAACTTAGTGAGACCCTCAGCAATTTAGCAAGACCCTGTTTCAAAACAAAAAAAATAAATAAATAAAAAGAACTGGGGGTGTAGGTCAGAGGTAGAACACCCCTGGGTTTAATCGCCAGTACCCACACACCAGAATAACTGAAGTACTGCCTGACAGGGTGGTTGCAGGGGTGAGCTGGGTAAGTCACCTGCCCTACTGCTGGTTCAACATTGGAAAGTGAAGCTCATGGATGTTCATTAAGCTGCTCGAGGTCAGAGAAATAGAAAGCAACCAGGCTGGAATTTGAACCCATTCTGTCCATCTCTAGAGCCTGACCT
The DNA here is from genome assembly GCA_004027185.1 of Glis glis. NCBI lineage: Eukaryota > Metazoa > Chordata > Mammalia > Rodentia > Gliridae > Glis > Glis glis. Next base: position 16,271 of record PVJS01007908.1, read on the forward strand.
TTAACCCCTGCACTGCTGCAGTGTGATAACTATGCATGGATAATCACATTTTATATAAATGACTGTAGTAACTTGTTTGCATTTTGAGAAAACCAAGGGTTGACTGACTTTTCACACCTAGTGGATAAGCTACAAAGGAATTCCTCTCTTCACATCGCCTTCAATCTTCTTTTTTTTTTTTTTTGCGGTACTGGGGATTGAACCCAGAGGCGTTCTACCTCCGAGCTACACTCCTGGCTCTATTTTTTTATCCTTTATTTTGAAACTGGGTCTCACGAAGTCACGGAGGGCCTCACTAAGTAGCTGAGGCTGGCTGCGAACCCGGATCCTTCGGTCTCTGCCTCCCAAGTACTGGGATTACAAGTGTGCGCCACCACGCCCGGCACGTTGCTTTCAATTTTCTGTCTCAAGTGTGAGGGATGCCCCACATCTGAGACACATCATCCGCTAGGACCACTGGGCAGTGTCAGGCCCCCTAGTTTCACCTTGCTTAAAAGTGTTTGCTAAGCTCTGGTTGCTGTCCTCCTCCTCCTCCTTCTCCTCTTCGTCACCACCAGCAACCTAATTAATGTACAGTGACAGTATGGCTGAGATTTATACATGCTCATACTCCATTAAGTACACAGCATTGCAATATCATTTAATATCCTACTCGACAGCTCTGTGAGGCTGATATGATGATTGTCCTCATTTTGCAAATGAGGAAACCGGGGCTTAGCTTGAGCATTCACCCAATGTCACACAGTTGGTAAATGGCATTGCTGGGATTCAAACCCATAACCTTATGGCTTTGGTGGCGGAGTTCATAAGCCTCTTCCGGCTTGTCTGCAAGGTTATTGTCATGGCCTTGTAGGCTGACCTCCTGTAGGCCAGTCCTCAGAAACAGCAGATATAGAATAGTGGATTGCACTAAATCACTGAAAATAGAATATTTTCACGTCTCAAAATATTTTTTAGGAATCTAAACTTACACTAAATAGCACAAATGGGAAATATAAACATGAACTATCACTTCAATAATATGTAAAGAACTGATTTTTCCCCCTGAATTGTAAGCAAGTCTTGAGATGAGTTACGTGCCTTTAGCAAAAATTTTGGAGTTAAGGATAAAAGTTTATATTAATATATTGGTTGAGTAACCCTTACCCCAAATGCTTGGGAGCAGAAGTGTTTCAGATTTCAGAGGTTTTTATTGGGGGGGTGATTTGGAATGATTACATAGATACTACCAGTCGAGCATCCCTAATCCCTAAATCCAAAATGCATCAAACTTTGAGCATCATATTGTATGTTTCAGAGTTGAGATTTTCCAATTAGGGATGCTCAGCCTGGGGTACGTGTACTTTTGAAGCCTCTCCAATAATAATATAATCATTTGCATCAGACTAGGATACTTGCAGAGAAAGGACCCCCCAAAGATTTCCTAATATTTCTAGACAGTCAATGCTGAGAGAAGGATATTTTTCTAGGCTCTAAACTCACACCACTTCCCCTTTTTACTTTTCCAGGTCCCTCCTTGGTTTACAGTGCCCTGTAGCAGTTTAGTACAAACGTTTCCTTTGGGTGACAGCCCCACCCCTCCAAGATCTGCTCACTGTGGCGTTGGGCTTCTCCAGCCCCATTTAGAAGACTTGGTTCCCATCTTTTCTAGATCTGCCTGGGCTGAACACCCAATAGCAGTTAGACTGGAATCGGGGCCAAGTCAGGTTCTCTCTCCAGGTAGTTTGGAGTCAGGATGTGGAGAAATATTTAAGGAGATGGAAATGCTAATAACCCAGATTTGATTATTACACATTGTACACATGTATCAAATTATCACACCATACCCCATATGTATGTACATTATTATATGCCAATAAAATAATATATATTTAAAAAGTTCATGATTGGCTCCACAGAGGAGCCTGGGAACCTAGGAGACCGTGGTCAGGACAGGTTAAATAAATTACACGTCACGGTCTTATGTCACTGGGTTAATTTGGCAGGGGATGAAAGTCCCTCAAGAGCGCTCCTTGTTTTAACTTTCCAGTTGGTTGATTCCTTTTTGAGAGTGACCTTGGAGGGCAGGAATCGGGTTCCCTTCGCTTTATTTCTGTTTTAACCCTCAAGTCCCTCAAGTGCTATCTTTAGGGTCCACAGTTTCTCAGGACTGCGCCACCGTGTCCGCTCTGCCATCTTCTCCCCCTCTTGACCAGACTCCCTCCACCCCTCAGCCAGGGCGTGGTACTGTCTCCACCACAGTGACACCCCTCCCCCAGGTTTGCTCCCTCCTCTGTCTGTGTTCTGAATATTTCTCTAAAAAACTTTTTGTAAAGAGATTTAAAAGCGGTCTGCCCTCCGCTGGTATTCAGCAGGTGCGCTTGCTGTCTGGGATCAGCGCCATCTTCCTCTCCAGAGCTCTGGCAGCGTCGGCATTTCTTCTCTTGCAGATTTTCTTTTTAATATCTTAACTAGTCGTATGAACAGTATCCCCTAATCCATGGTGACCTGGGGAAGGATTTGGGTTTCACTTTTGTTTGTGCCACGGGTCTTCTCTTGACCAGAGATGGCAGCGTAGTCTGTTGATCATTAAGCACTGAGCCTTCTAGCTGAGAACACCCAGCAACACGTCTTTCTCGTAACTGTAGAGATGCGGTTATCTAGAATTCTGGAGAAATTCTAGAGAATTCTAGAGAAATGGTCATAGCAAATCACATAAAGCTTCCCAGAGATTGCTACATCATCTGGAATTTGCTCCAAAGTAATTGTAGGGGTAGAAGTATAGATCAACTGAGATTGGTCAGGAGGTAGTAATTGATGTAGCTAGGTGATATGTTTATAAGAAATCATTATGTTTGTGTGTGTGTGTTCTTGCACGCACGCGCACACGCAGTACTGGGGATTGAACCCAGAGGCGTTCTACTTCCAAGCTATACCCCCAGCCCTTTTTATTCTTTTGTTTTGCGTTATGGTTAGGGTCTTCCTAGGTTGCTGAGAGTCTTGCAGCATTGCTGACACTGTCCTTGAACCTGTGATCCTCCTGTCTCAGCCTCCCAAGTACTCCCAATTACTAGTAGATATATCTGAAATTATTCATGGTAATAGTTAGATGATCTGGTATTTGTAGTTGGCATCCTTTCTTTTACACAATTATTAATTAATCCAACTAATATTTATTTATTTATTTATTTATTTATTCATTTATTTATTTATTTATTGCGGTACTGGGGATGGAACCCAGGGGCATTCTACCTCCAAGCTACATCCCCAGCCCTATTTTTTATTCTTTATTTTGAAACAGGGTCTCACTAAGTTGCGGATGCCTCACTAAGTAGCTGAGGCTGGCCGCGAACCCGGATCCTCCAGTCTCAGCCTCCCAAGTACTGGGATTACAAGTGTGAGCCACCATGCCTGGCTCCCAACAAATATTTATTAAACTCTTACATGCCTTATTCCATATGAATAGACAGAAAACACTGAGAAAAATAAAAGCCTATCTTCCTTTCTAGAAATTGAGTGTTCAGTGAGAAAGGCAACAGTGCAGCTCTGAAGTCTAACTTAATGGAACTGGTGACATGGCCTGGAGACTTGAGTTTGAACTTACGGGAAGCCTGTCGTTTTCTTTGTCCAGAGCTGGGTTGAGACCCTCTACTCTATACTTGAAGGCTTATATGCTAGGTATCCTTTTGTGGGTCAACTCAGTTGTTTCTTCTAAAGATATTTACCTATTCCATTCACAGGGGTAAGCTGGGCTGCAGGGGATGGAGAAGACACAACTAAAAAATGCAAGATGCCTTTCCTAAGCATTCTAGCTTGCTTAGGAAAGAGGTTAGGCACTGAAGACTTGTCAGGCCTCTGGTGTTCCAGACCTGGTGAAGCTCTACTTCATACAAATCATGAACCAATCAGCCAATCGTGAAAGGGTGTAGACAGTATTTGGTTTGTGTGCAGTTTGTAGGTAAATGTAAGAAGCGAAAGCTGGGAGAGTTGACATTAACTTACCCAAGGTCACACAGCTTGCTTTATTCATTTACAGCCAGCCTTGTTCCAAAAGAGATTTTAAGCAGTTCAGCCACACAGTTAGAAAATTCCTTGTGGTCTTTCTACTATCCCAAGAAAAACAAGACTGTATTTTTTTTCTTTTTAAGCTTAAATGATGCATAGTGTTTCAGTCAATATTACTACGTGGATGGCTCCAAGTTTAAATTGCACAAAAGTGCTTATGTACGCCTCTGTTGGAACTTGTGGGAGTCAGAAAGGAAATCCCTATATTTGATTTCATAAAGTCATGAGCTTTATATGGTGGCTTGAGCCATGCCGGTACCTGGCAGTGTGCACAAGAAGGTTCTTATTAATCACTGCACAGCTGGTCTGCTGTTTGTCATTATTACTTCTTCTTAATTACCGAAAGCACACATGGGCTACAGATTGTAGACTGTGCCAAACCAAATCTCTGAAGTGGTTGGATTAATAGGCTGTGAGGAAGACGTCTCATCCTTTGTAAATGAGAGCAGTTCTGTACGTGTTCACATGAAGTCACAGTACACATCAGAAACTCACACAAAATCTGGATTGTAATCTTGAGTATGTGATTCTCAGCAGCCACCTCCTGTTCTAATTTGCTGCTGAATCAGCTCCACTTTATTCAGATATTGAAAATGGAATTTATTTATAGGCTATTCCTTTTTTTAGGTAATTGCCTTTCCCTGCCTCAGCAATAAGTAAAAGTGGAGACATTCTCCTAAGGAAGGCTTCAAACACTGGATTTTTCTGGAATGTCATTTCTATTTAGGTAGAAGTGGAGGGAAATGACCACTAAGAGGATTAGTCATCATTTTCAAAATTTAATGAAGGAATTAGGTCATATGTGTTTAATGTGCTAGTAAGTACAAGTCCGCTGTATTCTTGATGGATTGATGTGGAGAGGTACTCCAGTGAGACTGTTTCTTGTATGTAATCATTTTATTTTGTGTTTCCTACTGGACTGAGGTTTTAGGGCCCAGACACATCCATTTTTTGGGAAGTGTGCTGTGCTTATATCCAGAATCCATGTACCTTAAAGAAAATTCTTTGATGTTATTCTTCAAATGAATCCAAACTGTTGTAAATTATTTCTCCTCCTCTGCTGTTTCCCATTCTTGGCAGCCTTCCCTCTCATTACTTAAGGACAGTGCTTCTTAACCAGTTTTTGTGTTTTGTACTCCTTTAAGAATTTGATGAAAGGTAACAATCCCACTTTTGGAAAAAATGCCAGTGCTTGTACACCATTTACATGCGATTTAAGGGCACATAGTAACTCTGAAGTCTATGAATAGACCTCTTAGGAACCCTTGCTTGAAGGTGCTAGGGTGATAGTAAAATAATTTAATAAAAATACGTAGTCCAAGACAGGCACAGTAGTGCACACGTCTATAATCCCAGTACTTGGGAAGCTGAGACAGGAGGATCTCAGGTTCAAGGCCAGCGTCAGCAACTTAGCGAGACCTTGTGTAGCTTGGAGGTAGAATGCACCTGGGTTCAACCCCCAGTATTAAAACAAAACAAAATGTAGTCAATTTACATAGTGATGTGTGTGTGTTGGGGATGGGGGGAGTAGTGCAGCTTTTCAAGTCCCAGGTTTCCACATGTTACAGGATATTACTTTTTACTTATGTGTTTAAAGGTGTTATTTATTGCCCACATACTTTCTAAAACAGTTATCTCAGACACATGTTCTAAGATGGTAAAGATATCTCAAAATTTTATAAACTAAAAATAGGTAAACAACAACAACAACAAACCCTGGTGTCAAATGGAGGAAAAGGCTAGAGACTAGTGAATGAAATTTCCAAAAATGTGCGTGGTCCATCTCTGATCAACTCCCAGCTCTACCTTCCACAGAAGGGACGTGGGGCAGATCTTCATGAGAATTTCTCAGAAATCTCTCTCTCGGGGCTGGGGCATAGGGTTAGGGTCTGGGCAGCTTCCGGTAAAGACTTGCAACCTCCACACAAATACAGGCTCCTCTGGTCGTCCTTCTTTTCCATCACAGAAAGGATAGCAGGGAGATGGCATGCTGGGGACTTCCTATCACAGACACCCCAGAGTTGCTGATCTCCAACAATACACAGAGAGGCAATCAAAAAGAAAACAGAGTGACTGCAAGTGAGGAGGGTGATGAACCCTGAGAGTTGAAGAGAGAGAGTCATTTCCTACTCTCATAACTTCCATTGTGAGTGCCTAGAAGTGACCCTCTCAAATGACGGGAGGAGATTGATAAACTGCTTACCCAAGACAGAGACTCCCTGGCAGGGACTGTGGCCAGGGCCTCTGCTGGGATTGAGTACATCCCAGAGGGAGCGAACACAGGCACCAGCATGTTGGCTGGACCACAGAGTTGTGGGCAGGGACCTGGCTGCACAGAGGCCTGATGAATCCTTGTCTACTCCTACCTGCTATCCACTGAATAGCGCCCCCTCCAGGTCATGTGTGGAAGCCCTGACCCCAATGTCTATGTGAAGGTAGGGTTTTATGGAGGTAATTGAGGTCAGGGTGGGGCCCTAACCCACCAGCGCTGGTGTCCTTATATGAAGAGGAAGAGATGCTAGGGTTGAGAACGCATGGGGAAAAGGGCCAGGTGAGTCAGAAGGCAGTCAGCTACTGGGCTAGGAGGGGGCCTCAGGAGAAACCAACCCTTGATCTTGGACTCCCAGCCTGGAGAACTGTGAGAAAATAGAGTTCTGTTGTTTAAGCCACCTAGCCTGCGGTGTCCTGTTACAGCAGCCCAATCCGACTAATACATCCTTCTCTCAGGCTACAGAACATGGCGCAGGCAAAACTGTAGTGCACAGAAGAAAATACACATCTAAAACATGGGAAGAGATTCAAGGAGATGTCACCCATAGTGGAGTGGCACAAATAGCAACTGTTGACAAGGGTTGCCCATTTATAACATTAGTATAATTGAAACCAACCAACCAAAAATATTCATTGTGGAGTTTGTTGGAATGTATTTCAGCAGGATGGGGAAATGTAAACAGTAGATCAAGAATTTATTTTGGGAGGAATACTCATCTAAAGAAGAAAAGATAGGAACTTACTAAAATTTATCTCTACAGAAGAACTAAATATTCAGTAAAATGGGAGTTAAAAAATAAAGTGATGAAACAGGAATTTTTTTTAAGGAGCTTGCTGAGCTAGGAAAACAGACTGATGCCCAAAACAACAATTCAAAACACACGAACAAATAAGAAATGGAAATGAATAGAATCAAAAGTTACAAATCAAATTAAGGTCATTGATGAAACAGTCACATTCAGCCAAAGGAGAAAAAGCTGAAATAACACAAACAGTAAACATGTTGTGGAGACACAGGACCAAATATGGAGCAAAGAAATGATTTTATTGATAAAGAACCGAACTCTTTATGAATCAAGGGGACAACTTAATCTGTTGAACGAGTCCACTGAAAGTCAGGAAATGTGAATCATGCATCCTATGTTCAATTCAGAACTATCCATACAGAAGGCACAGTGTGATTCAGTTATGGATTTTGAGCAAAAAGAGTAATCCATTGGGGTGATATACCTGGTGTTTTTCTACAGCAATTTAGAAGACAGTGGAGCAAAATTGATAGGTCTTGGGTCTCTATTTTTGGCCACAAATATGTAGTATCTATTCTGGGCCACAATGCCAAATATCAAAAGGCAAGAATAATGCAGGCCAGTTATGACTCATAATACTCTGAATCTAGTAGTGAATAAAAATAATAAAAGCAAAAAAATCCCTAATCATCTGGACATTTAAAAACTTTTAGGATACATGGGATCATAATAGAAATTTAAAAATAGAATATTAAGAAAAATTTTATGAAAACAGGCATATCAAAATTTAAAGGGTAGGGTAAAAATGATGAGCTAAGAGAAATATGTATCCCTGAATATCCGTGTAACTCAGAGGAATGAAAAAAGCGCCTGTCTACCTACTCCCCAAATTAGAAGAAAAGACTAAATATAAAAGCAAAAATTAATGAAGAAGAGGGAAAAGAGCATTTATGAATACATCTTTCATTTAGGGGGAACCTGGGGGACATGAAGTAAATCAGGTAAGTCATGGGCTAGACTAGTCAAGGGAAAAAAGACTAAAAAGGATAACATGTAGAAACAGAAACAAATGTGGAAATGATCATGCATATATAGTGGACAGGATTCTGAAAATCATTTAGAAGCTAGTGAAGTAATTATAGAAAGAAACTGAGAGAATTTTCCAAGAGCAACCATCCATTTTCCCAAAAAGCACTAGGCTCAGATATTTTTACAGGTGAATTCTTTTATACTTGGAAGACACAGTTAATTCTGTTAGTATTTAAACTGGTCCACAGCCCAGTGAAGGGCAACTTTGCATTCTTTTTATGGTGCCAGCAGGGCCCTAAGGCCAAAGCCTAGGAAAGACAAGGCTGTCGATCACTTTTACATATGAATATTATGCAGAGATATTAAATAATACATCAGCAAATAACAGCAGTACCTTAACAGATAATATTTCAATTTAAGTTGGGTTTACCCCAACTTAAGCCACAAGGGTGGCTCAATATGAGGAATTACATTAATGTAATATACCATGTTATTAAGTGAAAGGAGAAAGTCTTTCAGCAGATCCCTAAAAGCATTTGATAAAATTTGCATGGATTCCTAATATCATACTTTCATGAGGCAGAAATTGTGGCTACTTCCTAAAAATATTTTAAAATATGTATTTAACCTCTGTGTGTGTGTGTGTGTGTGTGTGTGTGTGTGTGTGTGCGCGCGCGCATGTGTGCGTGTGCGCACGAGCGGTACTGGGGATTGAACCCAGGTGCATTATACCTCCAAGTTATAGGCCGAGCCCTTTTTGTTTTTTGGAAACAGGGTCTCACTAGATTGCTGAGATTCTTGCTACATTACTGAGGCTGTCCTCGAACTTGCAATCCTCCTGTCTCAGCCTCCAAGTACTGGTATTACAGGGTGTGCACCAAAACATGCGGCTTGTATTTAATCTTTAATTTTGTATTATGTTTAATTGTCAAAATCCTTAAAATATCAGAAACATGATTCACTATTACTAATTAACTATTGTCCTCAAAGTACTAGACAAGAAAGAAAGGGAAAAAAAGGTGTTATATAAAAATTGGAAAGAGAAGAAACTATATATAGACAGCCCTAGAGAACAGACTGAGGAACTGTTAGTTATACCAAAATGATTTGTTAAGATGGAAGACTAAAAGTAATTATCAAATTGATAGCTTCCTTATATACAAGAATCAGAAAATACAGTGAGAAGATGGATCCTATTAATGGTGTCCTCCACAAAGATAAAGGACCTGTGAGCCTAAGTCAACAGATGTGGAACACCTGTATGAAGACAGCAGGGAGGTTCTTCCACTAAGAGATGCGAGAGAAGTCTCTCTCAGCGAGGGAGAGAAGCAGTGTCTATCTGCTGGTGAGAGAGAGCATCCTTCCTGGACAGTTTGGTGGTGTCTAGCTAAGTTTTTTTTTTTTTAACTTTTTATGTTCATTTATTGGTGCATTGTAAATTATAATTATACATTTTGATATATGTCAGGGTATGAACATCATACATGCACACATTGCACATTTAGCCCTCCCTCCAATCCCACCCTATTCCCTCCCCCTTCCCTCCCTTTCATGCTCCAGATAGTGATTGAGTCTTATAGGTCTAGCTAAGTTTTTAATGTTCTTGTGGTTTGATACCCCATGCTCTCACTCGTTTGTGGCGTCTCAAAATCTGATCTTATAGTCGAGTGGTTACCATCGAGGGGTAGGAAGAGATTGATTGACATGTACAAATTTTGCTAAGTTGCTTTCATGAAGCAGAAATTACAGTCAGATAGGGGCAAATTCCATTGTTGTATTGCATAGTACGGTGCCTATAGTATATCCTATGTTTTAAAATAACTAGAAGCCAGGTGTGGTGGTGCACACTTGTAATCCCAGTACTTGGGAGGCTGAGACAGGAGGATCCGGGTTCCTGGCCAGCCTCAGCTACTTAGTGAGGCCCTCTGTAACTTAGTGAGACCTTGTTTCAAAATAAAGACTAAAAAATAGGGCTGGGGGTGTAGCCCAGAGGTAGAACGCCCCTGGGTTCAATCCCTAGTACCGCAAAAAAAAAAAAAACTAGAGAGGATTTTGAATCTTCTCACTACAAAGCATGATACATGTTTGAGGTGACAGATATGTTAAACACCTTGATTAGATCATCACACATGTACACATGGATTGAAATGTCACACTGTATCCCTTAAATATGTATAATTATATGTCAATGAAAAACTAAGTAAAACTTAGCTGGACATAGTGGCTCATGCCTGTAATCCAAGTACTTGGGAGGCTGGGACAGGAGGATCACAGGTTCAAGGCCAACTTCAACAATTTAGTGAGGCTGGCAACTTAGCAAGATCCTGTTTCAAAATAAAAGCTTCAAAGGGCGGGGTTATAGCTCAGAGATAGAATGCCCCTGGGTTCAATACCCAGTACCTATCACCCCTCCCCAAAAAAACCCTCAAACTTAAAGTGTACTAGGCTTTGAAGTCAATCTCTTTGCTACACAGTGCTTTACAGATATTCTCTCAAGATTTTGCTGAAATGTAGAGCGTACCCATTACCTCATGTCTCAATACAAAACTCAGAAGCAGATAGCCTTCAGTGGGGCGGGGAAGAGAGCTAAGTGAATTGTTGTAGCCATTGGGAAGAACCACTCCTGCACATTAGAAACAGGGAGGCAGATTGTAAATACCGCCTGTGATTGTGGCAAACACACCCTAGCGAGACCTCCCCGTGACTCGGGCCATGGCGTGTGGGGTGGGGTGGGTTGGGGGCTGTCACTTGATTAGGACCACTGGAATCTGGCAAATGTGTCTGTATCTTGTTATATATGAGACTCTGTCTTAGCAGACTGGACAGAGAGGTTCTCCCGAAGAAGTAACAGCTCTGTTGTGAACTAACAGTGGAGAGGACGGCAGGCAGCCCTCGGCCACACAACTGCAAAGGAGCAAATTCTGCAGTTGTATAAACTGATTGAGTCGGTGAGGCCGAGGGGTCCGGCACAGCCTCCCGGAGGCAGCCGCAGCCTTCCCACCCCAGGGCCTCCCGAGCAGGGAACCAGCTTAGCCGCACCGGACTCCTGACCCAGGGCAGCGCTATGGTGATTGACAGCTGCCTTCTGTACCGCATGAATCAGAAAATACAATCTAGGCAGATGTGTAGTTTTTAGCCTCCGACTTCATGGTGATTTGTTATGTGGCAAGAGAAAACAAAAACGCTGCAGTTGAACAACCTCCAAGACACTGGCATTGGGTCTCACTCTGAATTAAATTAAAAGATCTCCTGCCACTTAACGGATCCAACTTTCCATTCAGACCCTCGTTTATTACACGCCAGTCACCCCGGCCTCTTTGGTGTTCCTGGAACATGCCAGACACATTTCTGCCTCAGGGTCTTTGCACTTAATCATTTATTTCCAATGTCTAAACTCAGCATGCTCCACAGTAGGCATTCAGTTAATATTTGAATGGGTAATTAAAAATTTAGGCGTGGAACTATATCTCTATTATGATGCTTCGTGTGTTAGAATACCTATATTAAATTATACTTATGGGTTGGTATATGCATAGGCAACTTTCTAAAAATTTTCTTAGAAGAAATTAAACTGGGGACAGTGGTTACTTGTGGAAAGAGGAGACTCAGTGTTTGGGAGCAGAAAGGCTTCAGTAGATGAATCTTCTGCTATTCTGTATGTATTAAAACCTTCATTAACAGAATTATTGGGACGGGGAGTTGATGGCTCATTTTTAGTTTTCTCCTTCGACTGAAAAAAGTCTAACTGCTAGATACTTATATCACAGAATAAACAAATATTCTAGTTCTCTATCTGAGTATAACAGTATCTGTCAATTTGGCTAATCTGTCGGATAAAACTGGAATTTGCTGAAGAGACCAGGTTTTAATTGAAGAGGCCTGTAACAGCGAGTCTGTTCCTTGGGCGTGAGCGCCTCCATTCTCTGTGTCCTTCCTCTCTGATGAACGAAGTCCGCTTGTGACTGTCTTGTCTTTATGTGGCAGAAATATGAAGCAGCGGTAACAGAAGTATTGTGTATGTGACCTATTCATATTTACTATGTTATGTTCATTGTGAAGCATTTATAGCTTGAAGATTCTTTGGGAATGGTTACTTTGCTCATATCTAAACTAGTAAACTATTACCTAGTTACCTATGTGACGTTGGTTGGATGAAAAATGAAATACGTGTGTCCAATTGTGGTAAAGATGGCTACAAATTCTTTTGCATTCCTTACATGGAGATGTGCAGGGTCTATATCTCCTTCCCTTGAACACTGGTGGACCCCGGGATTGCTTTGATCATCGGGTGGTGGCAGAAGTGACTCTTAACTATGTCCCAAAGAGACTGGCAGCTTCTACTTCATTCCCTTTTTTTTTTTTTGGTACTGGGGATTGAATCCAGGGGTATTTTACCTCTGAGCTACACCTCCAGCCCTTTTAATTTTTATTTTGAAACAGGGTCTTGCTAGGTTGCTGAGAGCTGCGCTAAGTTGATGAGGCTGGCCTTGAACCTGAGATCCTCCTGTCTCAGCCTCCCAAGTACTAGGATTACAGGTGTGTGCCACCATGCCCGGCTACTCCATTCATCTTGAAACATTCTTCATGGAGAAAGCTAGCTGCTGGGTAAGGAGTCCAGCTATGCTGAGATTGCCAAGCTGTGAGGAAGCCTATGAGAGAGGAGAGAGAGATGCCCAGTGAGCCCTCGCTATTCTAGCTTTCCCATCCAATACACAAGAAAACACAGCAGACATAAGATACATCTTGATTATCCCAAACCCCAGAAATTGGAAGATACCAACTCTCCTTGTCACTCACTCTGTCCCAACCACCTCCAACCATTCGACTGACCCAGCCAAGGCTCACCATTTCCACGGTGCAAGGTCCAAATTCACGAGCCAGAAAATTATGAGCATAATTGGCAGTTTGACACCTCTGAGCTTTAGAGAGATCTGTCATGCAGCCATAAAAGAAGATGTCTCAGTGAAAATGCATTTTGGTTTCATGAATTCTGTTTCTCTGTTGACTTTCAGAGGCGTGGTCTTGTAGGGGGACAAAGGACCATTTTTAAAGGTCATGTGTTTAAAGAAGAACAATCTTGTTATCTGTATCTTTTCAGACAATAAAAATTCCAAAACTTAAAATACAGCCCAGAATCTGACACGTCATTAATTGTTCTCTTCTCATATTGTTCTCACCACATTGACAGCGATTTTAGAGCGTTAGCCACCGGGCCAACATTTCCACCCACCCTCCCCTTCTCCTCCTCCAGCCTTCCCCAGTGTATATAATTTACTTCTCAGGGGAACTTTCTGGCCTTTTTCTGAACGGTACTCAGTAGTACTATAGTACCTCAATTGTTTGTTTGTTTATACATTTTTTTGCATAAAAGGATGTAGAAAAATCAGATTAACATAGCTATAGGTGCTTTGGGACTTAGTAAACTTCAAGAAGGTTAATCATCATGCTCTTGGACAAAAATCTCCCCATGTCTGTGGAAGAAGAACAAGATTAGTGTTTAGGAGGCCAAATAAGGATATCTTTATTTACAGTGAACGTGCATATGAGATGGTTGCTGTTTACAAAACCCTTTCGTTTTCTCCTGTACTTTTTATTATCTGACAGCTTCTTTGTTTGGAAAGAGAAAACCAGAATAAAAAGGAACACACAGATGAGGTTAGGCCCTCCTTAAAACAATCAGGGCCACCCTTCTGGCGTGTTAACACTGCCACCCTGGGATATTTCTGGGCAAGAGAGCTCGTATTCCAACATGGCACAGGGCGTATTTATCAGAGGTGACAGAAAGGTCACCCTGTGCTTCTGAAAGGGTGACAGGTCAGCTTGACAGGATTGCTCTGTAGTGAGAAGAGTGAGTCACTTGGCTCAAATAGCTTGGCGAGAATATCTTTTGGGGATGGGTGTGTATTTTCTTGCTCACAGATTCGTGGGTCAGCTAATTCAAGCGCTGCTTGTGATGTGACACCCCGCTTTGGAAAGCCTTCATTCAGCCTTAACTTGTGGAACTTCAGTGACACGGAAGCCACCCTTCCAAAGTAACCTGCCCAAGAGTTGTGCAACTCCAACAATTTAGACAGTTCCTCTGCCCCTCATATGCAGCTGCCATACACCTTCTTATATTCCCAGCCCATCAGCCCCACTTTAAATCTCTGGGTCAAATGCAAGGTTAATCCCCCTTCCATGTGATGGTAATTTTAGAATTTCAGAATCAGTACTGCAGCCCGTTGGATTTCTTTTCAGTTCCCTGACGCGTTTGATATGGTTTTGAACTTCCCATCATCTTCCTGTTTCTCAGCGACTCCCTTCTTGTAGAACTGAATGGGATCCCTAGTATGGTCTGGTCCATGAGATGCAGTCGGGGGCAGTAGCATCTTCCCCACTGAGGTGAGCTCTGTGTCTCTTAATCCTGTCTGAAACGGCCTCAGCGGGCCAGTCATGGCATTTGGTGGCCTCCTCTCGGGCTTCCTGTCCAAATCGATGACTTGCTCATTGCTACCACTGAGGCACACATGTCCCATACTGTTCCTATCTAGCTGCTTTTTCAAAACACATGTTTTCTTTTCTTTTCTCCTATTGGATCTTGTATTGCTAGTCTCTTTGTTTCCAACCTGTTGAAAGCTTTTTGGACACACTCCTTGCTCAGGAAATTATTCAGTACGTCTCTCGGTCTCATGTCATCTGTCGATGGAAACCAAGCCAATGCTAACAAATACTGAACTAGGGCCCCAGGCATACTACTAGGAACATTTCTCTGAGTTTAGAGGGTGGATCTCAACTACAAGCAGTTTGGCCCACAAGGGGTCATTTAGCAGTATCAGGAGATATTTATGGGTATGGGGGCGCTATTGGATCTGGTGGGTAGAGGCCAGAGACAGTGCTCAACATCTTAGGATGCTCAAGATAGCTCCTCCACAAGAAAGAATGTTCAGGACTAAAACGTCAATAGTGCTGGCACTGAGGGGCCTTCGTCTAGATTTTTGTCGTTCTAATGGACATTGTCCTCTGGGCATGATCTTTTTAATCTTGTTAATTAGACTAATTATATTAGCATCTAAGATCAGGATTCTTGAAGTGAGAGCTGGACGTCCCCTGAGACCTCTCAGGGACCTGGGAGGTCAAAGCTGTTGTTTTGATAATTGCCCTTTTCACTCTTTCTTTACAGTTGTAGAGGGGGGGTTTTCCAGAGGCCATGGGACATGTTGAATGCAGAAGCAGAAAGGAGAATCCAGCTGCCTTCCATTAAGTCACACATGAAAGAGATTCGCAAAGTATAAAACAGCGCCATTCTTCTCACTAAATTATTTTTGCTTTAGAAAATATAGTTATCTTTCATAAAAATATCATGTTAATATGTGATTTTATTTTTCATCAACTAATCTATATATTCAAAATTTTTTATGCTTGAATTTAATTTCTAACACTGTCAATTTCAATGGTTGTAATACACACACACGCACACGCACCACACACACACACACACACAAATTCTTTGGGCTCCTCAAAATTCTTTAAGAGTGGAAAAAGGTCCTAAGATGAAAAAATGCTCAGATGGTCTGATCTGGGCTATTTTTCTTCATTTTTCTGTACAAGGATGTCATGAATGACAATATTAAAGGCCTTGTTGGAATCTTGATGTACAGAATTTTGATGTTTCCCAAACCTGGAAGCCCTGTACTAAAGGATTAGTTTTTTTTTTTTTTTTGCGGTACCGGGGATTGAACCCAGGGGCGTTCTTCCTCCGCGCTACGCCCCTGGCCCTATTTTTTATCCTTTATTTTGAAACCGGGTCTCTCGAAGTTGCGGAGGGCCTCGCTAAGTAGCTGAGGCTGGCCACGAACCTGGAACCTCCAGTCTCCGCCTCCCCAAGTACTAGGATTACAAGTGAGCGCCACCACGCCCGGCTAGGATTACATTTTTGGAAATGTGTTTGGCCCTTTGAATCAACTTTCCTTTTGGAGCCTCAAGTGTTAGAAGCATAGATACCTTTTCTCACACTATTTCAAAGTCTGCTTTTGTGACCCTAAGTTTCTGGTATCTGAAAAAGTGATGGTGCTAGTGCCATTTCTTAGAATGAATATGTGACTTAAATTTTTAACTTTTCTTTCTTTCTTTTTTTCTGTGATATTGGGGATTGAACCCAGAGCCTCACACATGCTGGGCAAGTGTGACTCTGTAGGGCCCCCTTTTTTTTTTGCGGTACCGGGGATTGAACCCAGGGGCGTTCTATACTTTATTTTGAAACCGGGTCTCGCGAAGTTGCGGAGGGCCTCACTAGGTAGAGAGAGAGAGAGAGAGAGAGAGAGAGAGAGAGAGAGTGAGAGCTGAGGCTGGCCGTGAACCCGGATCCTCCGGTCTCCACCTCCCAACGTACTGGGATTCCAAGCGTGCGCCACCACGCCCGGCTTCTGTAGGGCCTTTTATGATCTATTATCAGGGGTCCTGTAATTCATTTCTGTATATGCTGTTGATTAAAGCCATCTTGAGCCTGCCTAGATTCAAGTTGGGGGCGGGGCATTGATGCCACCTCTTGATTGAAGGAGTGTCAAACAGCTGGGTGCAGTGGCTCATGCCTGTATTCCCAGTACTTGGGAGGCTGAGACAAAAGGATCACAGGTTCAAGACTTATCGAGACTCTCAGCAACCTAGTGAGACCCTGTTTCAAAATAAAAAATAAGCCGGGCGTGGTGGCGCACGCTTGTAATCCCAGTACTTTGGGAGGCGGAGACCGGAGGATCTGGGTTCGCGGCCAACCTCAGTGCACGCGATCTCTCTCTCTCTCTCTCTCTCTCTCTCCCTGTCTCTCTCTCTCTTTCTCTCTACCTAGTGAGGCCCTCCGCAACTTTGTGAGACCCGGTTTCAAAATAAAGCAGAAAAAAAATAGGGCTGGGGGCGTAGCGCGGAGGTAGAACGCCCCTGCGTTCAATCCCTGGTACCGCAAAAAAAAAAAAAACCCAAAATAAAAAGTAAAATAGGGCTGGGAGTGTAGCTCAGAGGTAGAATGCCCCTGGATTCAAGCCTCAGTAACACACCCACCCACACACACACACTCACACCCCAGAGAATTTGTGGTCATGTTTTAAAATGGTCACCAATGGCATCTGCTAGATTTCTTAATTGTAAATGTACCCATTTTCTCTTTGTAATTACTAGTGACCTGTCCCTGTCGGGAGATAGCCTGAGAGCATTTAAGTGTCCTATTCCTCAGCAAACTTTCACCCTTGAGTTTGCGCATTCATTGTTGGTTCTTCTGCGTTCATTAGATGGGATTTAAGGTGCATGAAAATCTTACTGTGCTAATCTCTCAGTAAATAAGCACCGGATGATAAGAGGCAGTGTTGGATTCTTGAAATCCTTCCTGTGGCAAAGGTAAACATGGGTGACCCAATTTGACAGGTACTTCACATATTGATGTGAGCGCCAAACATTTGATTATTACGATGTCAACAACAATTCAGATGAAGGACTTGTGCTCTCCTGTGTGTGCTTCTGTGGCTATTTATTCTGACGATTCTTTTTTCTTTTAGTTAGAGAAATGTACCTCATACTGCATCAATACACCACTCATCATGTTTGGAAACTTTTGTGTCCAAGCTGGTCCTAGGCCTAGGTGGTGTGAGGTCGGTTCAGTGAAATGTTCCCCTCTGCTCTTCACACAGAGCTACGGGGACCAAGAAGCCGCAAGCTCCAAGCTGATGAATAATTCAAGGATCTAAGCAGTAGCTTTCTTTTAAGGCTCAGGGACTAGGTTAAGAGTCTATTTTAGCTGGGCGTGGTGGCGCACCAGTACTTGGGAGGCTGAAACAAGGAGGATCCAGGTTTGCAGCCAGCCTCAGCTACTTAGTGAGGCCATCGGAAACTTAGTGAGACCCTGTTTCAAAATAAAGAATAAAAAATAGGGCTGAGGGTGTAGCCCGGAGGTAGAATGCCCCTGGGTTCAATCCCTGGTACCGCAAACAAACAAACAAACAAATAAATAAATAAAATAAAGTATAAAACATAGGGCTGGGGGTGTAGCTTGGAGGTAGAATGCCCCTGGGTTCAATCCCCAGTACTGCAAAAAAAAAAAAAAAAAAGAGTCTACTTTGTAGCTGGGTGTGGTTGCGCACACTTGTAATCCCAGTACTTGGGAGGCTGAGACAGGAGGATTGAAGGTTTGCGGTCAGCCTCAGCTACTTAGTGAGGATCTCCGCAACTTAGTGAGACCCTGTTTCAAGATAAAAGATAAAATAGGGCTGGAGGTGTAGCTCAGTGGTAGAACACCCTGGGTTCCATCCCCAGTACCCCCCCCCACACATACACGTGTCTACTTTGTCATCATATTTGAGACTGAAACGAGTTGTGCGGTTCACAGTAGAGGCTGGTGTCTGGCCCCAGGGTGTATCTCCCCATGGTATTAGAATGGCAGGAGTCAGGGATGGAATGGTGGGCTGTTTGGAACGTTTTTCAAATATATTCATGAATATTTTGAAATCCTTGATTAGAAGCATTTCAATGAGATGGTAAAATATAGATGTGGCTTAAAGTGTATAGAAATCAAATCTGCCCCAAAGCTTAGTCTTGATAGATGTGTATGGCAGCGGCCACATGTCAGGTGTAACCAGGGACTGAACATGGGTAATTCTAGGAGCCTGAGGTCCATCTATAGTTAGACAGAAAATATTGGCTGTTTCTTCTTTAAAATGAAATAAAATGTTGCAAAGAGAAAAATAAAAAAATATCCCCTCTAAGGAATAGTCAACAAAACAACAAAATTTTAAATATATGAGTGTGTGTATGTGAAGGGAGTACTAGGGATTGAATTTAGGGGTGTGCTATATCAAAGCTATATCCCCAACCCTTTGTACTTTTTATTTTGAAATGGGGTCTCCCTAGATTACCGAGAGTCTCCCTCTGTTGCTGAGGCTGGTCTCAGACCTACGATGCTCCTGTCTCAGGCTCCCATGTACTGGGTTTGCTGGTGTGCACCACCACACCTGGCTTAACGTGTGTTTGTGTGGGATAGTGGATGGTTTTTTTTCTTCTTTTAAGAGCTTCTTTGTGTTTGTGAACATTTCTACAAGGCATGTAATGTATATTAGTTATTTATTGCCTTTGTAGCATGAATAAATTATAATATGGAAAAAAGTTTTTCAGTAAAAAAAGAAAAATCAAATTATTCCCATAAACGTTAGAAGCAGAGATTAATGATTGATGATATACCCCACCTCACTCCCACACCCATTGCGACCACCATAAAGTACCACTATTGACCACCTTCAAAATATGGTTTTGCTTTAAGGCACTTTTTATTCTTGCTAACATGGAAAAAATGAGCGTGCATTGCGTGTGGGCATATGTACTCGGAGAAGGTTTCAGATGATTCTGATAAACACATACATGAGCCTTTAAGGGATGTTTTCATCACCGTGATTAAAATTCACATGTTTCCTTTTTGGAGAATTACTGGGTCCATGGCTTGTTATTTTTTTCCTAGGGAACTAGATATTCCCAGATGATCAAGGGGCCATGGCTTCTATTCCAAAAGAAAAAGACCATTCACCTTGTCAATTTCATGAGATGATTAATCAACCCGAAATGTGTTTACTTCTACTCAGTTTAACGTTTTCCGGGTGACGATTGAGAGAGGACGGTTTTTATCAGAGCTCACGCTAGCCCCAGGGAGGGAAGTACAGAGCTCTCCTTGGTGACCCCCGGGTCTTTGGGACTCCAAAGAGTAGGCTTTCTGTTTTCAGATCGTCTGTGCTGCTGTTAGGACCTGTGACTTCTAAGAGAGGCTTGAGGCCCAGAAACACAAAGAGTAAAAAAGAGAGAAAAGATTCTTGAAGTTGTAATCAAAACTGAAAGAGGAGGGAGAAGAGGAAAAAGGAATATTGTGGAGTACGCCCGATGGTTGACGTAGAACATATTTCACAAATGTTATCCTACGCCTTTATTGCAGAAATGTGAAGTTTTTGTTTGCATGTGTGCAAAGAACACATTGAGGGAAAACTCTAGCTAGGCCTTGGCTTTTGTACTCAGCAAAGGATATTTGTAGATATTTGGGTTCTGGAAGCCAAAGGTGCAGCTGTGTTTGGGAAAGTGCTTTCTTCCGACTTTGGAAACTCTATGCTGTGTCTCCCAAATGTTTGCAGGTGCAAATGGATAAAATTACACCTGGAGTGTTTTTAAAGGTTTGCAAACCTGAAAACAACGTTTCATAATCGGGAATATATGTTCGCACCACGAGTATAAGAGTGATGAGGCTTTGTCTTAACCTGGAGAGGTTCCGTTTCTTTAGTTTGGGGGAAGCTTTTATCATGTGGAAACTTCTTAATACCAGTTGGTTTTCAGCATATTATCAAAGCTGTTCATTATTACACTTCCCTCCCCTGGCCTTTGCTAGACACTGGCAGGGACAAGTGTTGCTGCCAGTTAATGTCACTGAAATGTCTGGTTTGGAGCAGGGAGCCCTGGGGGTGTGTACCCCTTTATAAAGTCTGACTGATAAAGGTTGTTGGCTGAAATCGCGAGGGCAAGACCCAAAGTCAGTGCTTAGTGTATGAGTGCTACAGAGATCAGTGTCCACTTCTAGGGAATGGGTCTGCAAATGTCTCCTGAAATTAAACCTAAACATTTAGAAATAAGGATAAGAACTGTACTAGCTTTGTATATTCCAAGTTCTCTTTTTTCTATTTTTATAACTAATTATACATCCCCGCGAGGTTCCAAGTGATACAAACATACATGCACGCATCACTCGGTGTTTTTTCCTCTGCTTCCCACCCCGCTCTCCCTCTTTCCCTCCCTGTACTTGTTGGAGAGATCAGTAGTGATGCCTTCATATCTGGACATAACATTATTTGAACTGTTTATGTTGTAAATAGAAGTTGAAGTTGTTTTTCCAAAGCCTGTGCTGAGTCAGGACTTGGGTCTGTGGGAATAATGACCTCAGGAATAGGACAGCCTCCTGTTCTTGTCTTCCCTCCCTCACTTCCTGGCTGTCCCTCTCCCGTCTTCTGGGACATCGGAAAGGGCTCATACTGACAGGTGTCAACAGGTCTTAACACAGGACCGTTAAGATGCGGCAGTGTCAACCTCGGGCTGGAAGTGCATGTGAAAGGTCTTGGAGGAATTGCAATAATCGAGCAAAATCTCCCCTGAAGAGGAAGGACATTGTTGCTTGGTGTCAATGGGGATTGATTTCAGGACCCCCCCAAGGGTACCAAAATCTATGGATGCTCACATCTCTTAGATAAAATGGTATAATGTTTACACATAACCTGCACACATCCTCCTGTATACTTTAAATCATTTCTCCTTTACTTATAATACCAATTACAATGTAAGTGCTATGTAAATAGTTTTACTGTGTCGTTTAGGGAATAATGACAAGAAAAAAAGTATGTGTTCAGTACAAAGATAATTTTTTTCTGAATATTTTCTCTTGGCAGTTGGTTGGATCCATGCATGAGTCTGTTGGGGAGCAAGGGTCAGAGACAGCGAGGTGGGGAGGAGCTGTTGACATCGAGGCCCTGGTCTGGGGCTAGGACCCAAGTCTGGCACTGACTAGAGGTGCAAAAAAGGACAAATCTTTAACCACAGGGGCCTTGGTTTGCTCAACTATGGCGTAAAGGGGTTGGCTTAAGGAAGAGTCAGGATACTTGCCAGCTCTGAGAGTCTGAGTTTTAATGAACCAGAACCAACATGAAGTCTTAGACGATTTCCAGCCTGGTGCTTGAACCGAACTGGGATTTCACTGTCAATCCCTATTATCAATTTCAGCGGAATGTTCCAAAATAGACCCGTGTTTAGTCAAGGGGTAGTGCTGACTCAAGGACAATTGGAAACAAAATCTCAGCTCTTTCTGTAATGTTGATGTGATAGCTCAACTCTGAAGTAGGTGGTCAGTGGAGGTTCCAGTTACCTCGGAGCCAATGCAGTCACACCACCGCAAGGTGATACTTATTTGTCTAAACACACTGTAGGCGTGGACACCGAGAGTAATATTTGGCTGTTTTGTAATTATACCTTTTAAAAATAAGATTGGTCATTTGGTTCTTGCCCCTTCCTTCTTTGTTAAAAGTTTAGTGTGTTGGCATTGGTTTCCAGCTGGCTTGTGAGTTTACCTGTGTCTGCTGATGGACAGACGTAGTTCTGCAAGATAAGACATCACCATTGAGGACATGGATGAATGGGCTTACTGTGACAGGGGGATACTGGAAGCAGCGGAACCCAGCGATGAGACATGCACACTGGGGTCAGGAAGCCTGCTTGAAATGTGGAAGTCGAGACTTGGTATAATATTAGGCAGATTGCAAGTACCTGATGATGGCCCCAGTTAATTTTAGAAATGCCAGGAGTATACAAACATCTGGGCCATCTTCCTTTCACAGTAAAGCCCAGTGGACTCTTCTGTAGAAAGATCTTTGTAGATAACAGTAACCTCATCCCCCCCTTTCCCTTTATCCACACTATTCATTCAGTTTGAACACTGCAGTTTGAGTTGGGTTACTAGTGAAAAGTTTTTCAGAGACCGTCCTTATTTCCTGTTGTCTGCAACATCTTTCTGGCACATAAAATAGTCATATCCACACGTGGCCCCTGGTGACACATGAAGGGTTTGCAGAGGGCTGAGTCCCATGGGCATACGCCTCCCTGGCGGTGTGTCTGAGGACTCTGGGGCTGTGAGCGGCGGTGCCAGACTTGTGTTTGTGCTGGCACTCTTCAGAGACCTGAATAAGCAAGCGCTTCCTTACCTGACACACCTACGCGTGTTTTGTTTTTTGTTGTTGGGTTGTTTGGTTTGTAAATTCGGCGGTGTGTGAAGAAGTTGTCACCCTGAAAAAAAAAAAGTTTTGAATAGACTCGATCTCTTGCTTCTTGGTGCTGCTCAAGATGCAGCGGGAGATGGGACTCTAGGAAAGTCAGGGGAGTCGAAAGCAACTTGGAAAGTTGAGAAGAGGAATTTGCATCTGTGCGTTGGTTCTAGAACTGGAAAAATCAGTGTCATATTTAGAGATGGCACACGTCTTGGCCTTGCAGAAGAAAATCATCTCAATATTGATTTCGAGAATCTGATTGTCAGAAAATGGGTGAACATTTTCAAGTAAATAGTTTTACTATTTCCTCCTTTTCTAAGTCTAAAAAGAATACCCTTTAAATTATTACTGGCATTTTGGAGAGAATTATAAGAGCACAGATAGCTTTGTAGCTTAAACTAAAAAGACTTTAAGCTGGGTGTGGTGGCGCACGCTTGTAATCCCAGTACTTGGGGAGGCGGAGACCGGAGGATCCGGGTTCGTGGCCAGCCTCAGCTAATTAGTGAGGCCCTCCACAACTTCATGAGACCCGGTTTCAAAATAAGGTATAAAAAGATAGTGCCGGGGGTGTAGCTCAGAGGTAAAACGCCTCTTGGGTCAATCCCCAGTACCGCAAAAAAAAAAAAAGACTTTAAATGATAGTGTGCTGGAGGACAAGGTCAGTGCCCCCTAGAGGCGATGCGTTCCGGTGACATCTCGGAAGGTGTGGCGCAGCTGTGGTGGGCTCGTGTCCATATTCCCCACTGTCACTTCTCTAAACAGATATAAGACAGTACTAGCTAGAATTTTATTTGTTTCATAAGCTATAATATTTTTATACTTTGGCATCAGGGGCTTGGAAATCAGAGTTGAGAGTTCAGATGCCAACTCTGCTATTTTTAAACTCTGGGCCTTGGGCCGATGGGCTCAGTTTTGGACTTTTCTCATTTGGAGAGTACAGAGACCAGTACTTAACCTCAAAGATTGTTGAGAATATTAAAGTGCTTCCAAGAAAGCCTGCTACCTGGTAGGTGAGGATTTTTTAATTTAATTTAATTTATTTATTTTTTTGTGGTATCAGGGATTGAACCCAGGGGCATTCTAGCTCTGAGCTACACCCCCAGCCCTTTTTAATTTTTTTTTTGAAACAGGGTCTCACTAAGTTGCTGAGGGCCTCCATAAGTTGCTGAGGCTGGCTTCAAACCTGCAATCCTCCTTTTTCAGCCTCCCAAGTACTGGGACAGGTGTATGACACCCTGCCTGGCTTAGAAGGTGTTTTTTTTTTAATGTTACATATGTTAAATGCAATAGGAAGTAATTTAAATCTCAAAGTTTAGGGCTCAAGAGATACAAAACAGTCCTTTGGTTCTAGGTTACTTGGGAATTATGGAAAAGTGCTTCATTTGTTACTTTTCTTTAGCCCATTGCTTGATATCCTTTTCTAGAACCACTCTAGAATAACTTTGCTCCAAGCACTGGAGTTGGAGAATATTCAAGACCTTAAGAAATGAGAAGTGTCCTCAGTAAATGGCGGTTGAGCAGAATAATGAGGGTCTGAATTCACTTTTATCATTTACTGCAAGTGTTTATATTGCAAATACAGTCAGGTGCCATTTATTCTGAATACTGGGTGCCAAGTGCTATACTGAGTACTTTCTAAGCATTCTTTGAGACAGAGGTGTGATGCCCTTGTTATACACATGAGAACATGATAAACTGTGTTAAGAACTATGTCTCAGTTTTCATAGCTGATAACGATCAGACTTCAGGGCCAGGATGGTGCTGCCTTCAGTGAGCACCTGTGATCTGGACCTGGGCTAGTCTGGAGGAGGATTTGGCCCTTTGAGATGCCGACACCACTTGGAACATACTGACACACGGTTGGTACTTAGACTCTTTGGACCATGGATGTAGGATGATCTAAGGAATTGATTGTGTACATTCAGCGCCAGTTTTTCAGAAACAATTTTTCTGGTGTTCTTATATTGACTTTCGTTCCTTTGCCTTGGCTACACGAGAGAACAACCTGGAAGCTTTAAAATGTAAACCAAGGGAAACAAAACCAAACCACCTGAAGCCTCGTCCCCATTCCCAGATATTCTGGTATAAACTAAACAGTGTCTGGAGTCTTCTGGAGACCTGCCGAGTTTGGACCCAGCCCTGGGACCTAGACTGAGGCGCCATGAAAGACTCAGGCCAGTCTCCAGGGAATGTGGAGCCACAGTCCTGCGTCCCATGTTGCTTGACAGACTGCGGCTGCCCCGGCCCTCACTCCCCACACCCTTCCACAGACTCCTCTGCCCGAAGTGGAGGAGGATGAGGTGAAGCAGTTTAGCCTTGACTGTGGCATCCCAGCCAGTGTGATCTTCCAGAAAGGCCTGCTTGGAAGGTCACATCTACCCAGTGCTAGTTCTTGCGGTCTTTCATTGCTTATCAATGCTTCATAAGTCCTGGATCTGCGTATTGTTTGGTTGCCTGTTCTGGTAACATCCCAAAGGCATTAGCTATATTTGTCAAAATGAAACATAGGTAAGTTCAGGAGCTATACCAGCTGTGAGTCACGGGCGCCATTTTCTTTCAGAGGATTATGGTCCACCATTCCCAGGCTCTTCTCAATCTAACTGCCACCCCTCCATTTCCACCACCCCACAACCTTCTTTAACTTGAACAATGACCAATGACAGCAAATCCAGCTGTGGACAACCGCCTAGGCAGCAAAGGATGTAGAAAAGTAGTTTGCTGTTGGCCAGAGCGCCCTACTGATACACAGGTTCTATGGAAATCGCGTGTTCGCGGGTTGCCACTTGGAGCAGTGAATGAGATTCCACTAGCAAGTATTTGTCCACAGTGATTTAAATCATGTTTATTCCCTTTACACATGAGGGGGCAGTATGGTACTGTAAAGCAAATGCTCTCTTGAAATGGCTTATTTTTATTGGTATATAATAGTTTTTAGGCGAGAACTTTCAGACTGTGCAATTAAAACTCCAACGTCGTTATTAGGTTTTTAAATGTAATGCACATGTGTGAGTGATACCTTCACTCATATCATGGTTCACGTGCCTATTTTTAGTTAATGAATAAATAATGGTTTCCTAACAGCGGTGGAGTGTTTGTGCAGGCCTTTTATTGTGAGTGTGTGTCTGTGTTTTGTTTAAAGCTAGCTGGCTGGCTTCCTGCTTCCACCTGAGGAACGTCAGCCCTTCAGAGAAGCAGGGTGATGTCTCTAATATATTTTGTTTTATGACTTTATTGAAGGCTGAAGGTTCTTGCCTGTGTTGGAGGGAAGCCGATGATCTCAGGTTCTTGGCAGCTGGGGAAGGTCTATCGTAAATCATCTCAGTATGATAGGCTTCCCTTTATGACACACATTACTTTTCTCCAAAGGGGAAAAATTACTAAGCAAAGAAGCAGCACATTTTAATTAATGTTATTATTGTTGAGATATGAGCAACACTGTAGATAAATCAAGGTGCTAGTATTCTAGGTTTCGTCAGTGGAAGGGGAAATTATTGAGAGAAGTTGGAGGGTATTAAATGAATTGATAAAATCTACAGGATATTTTATGAAAAATGTAAATAGGAATCCAGAAAGGTAATTTCATAAGCACTGGATATTTTTAAACGTGTAAAAAATATTTGCAGTCGGGTGTTTCTGTTTATGTAGTTTGAAAAAAATTGAGACCAGCATTTGGCATAAATATAGCCCTCTGTGAAAATTTAATGGGAAATTTGTTTTTAATATTTTATCCCGGCTATGTACTTTAGGGATGAAGAACTGTAGTGTTGTCTATGCCTGGTACCAATAATTATACTTGTTTATTTTTAGGGAAAAAATTGGAAATATAATGAGTTGATGTTGGGGTTTTTTTTTTGCTTAATTTTAATGAACATTTCTGTTTCAAAATCTTATGTTAAAAAATTAATTAAAATGTTTCTGAGTGATTCCCTGAATTTTGAAGGAATAGATTCTTGGCTCCGGCCTATTGTGAATGAACTCCAAATCAAATGTTTGGTGCTGGTTTGCTGTTAGCAAGACATGGGGTTCCGTTCATGGTCAACAATTAACGTCCTTTATGCTTTGATGGCAGATATTTCGGACCTCGCCTGACACCACATTCCCTGAGCCCCTATGCCTGGCAGCGTCACCCCCAAATGCTCCCCCACGGCAGTCGAAGAGACAAGGCCAGAGGACGAAGAGGCCCGTGGCTGTTTACAATCTTTGTCTGGAGCTGGAAGACGGTATGATGTTAGTTATCTGAGGGTGCAGCATCTTGTATAAGGGCAGGCCATGGTTTTCTATCCTCTGTGCTTTCATTTCTTTTTCCCTTAGGATTATAATTTTTGAGATTAACAGGGTGGGTGAAGCTTTTTTATTTTCTGGTTAGAGAGAAAAACGCAAGTTTCAAACGTTTTGTGTTTGTCGTTGTTATGCACGGTTCTTTTTTTATTTTTAAAAGACAGCTTAAATTTCTTTTTTGGGAGACTTGTGTGACCTCCTGTGAGGTTACATAACCCTGAGACAAATGGAAGGGGAACTAAAATTAAAGCAGATCTTTTATGTGCAGAGCTGGTGGAGTCTGATGCTAAGTGCGTCTAGATTAAAGGCACAGGTCACCCTTGTGCTGGGGGTTAGGATTTCTGCCCCGCACTTGCCCCATTCAGCTGGCTTTCTCACAGGCAAGGTGGCACATTGACCTGCCTACCAGGGCCAGGCTGGGTGAACCGGGCCGCAATGGGACTCTGACAAATGGTAGTTCTTAGGTCCTACCCAAGCTGCATGCTCCAGCTAATTGTTGCTGTTGGCCACAGGGTCTCAGTATTGCTAGTGTTTAAACTGAGCCTGGAAATCTGAATTTTCAATGTTGGTCCATACAAAAGGAGACCGAGCCATGTAGAGGCCACCCGTGGGTGATTTGTAATCATGTGATTCTTGATGTGGAGAAGAAGGTTCTGATCCCAAAGCCTGTGTTTCCAAACGCGTGCCTGAGACTGCGACTCCTCCCATCGGCCTTCTCCCACTTTAAGGCCATATCCTGAATTTCAAATTAGTCTTCATTTCCCCCCCCCACCCCATTTAAACATATTCTACTTATTATCCTTTTGAACTACTGAGGTTATATTGATTTGGAAGTATGAGATGATTCTCCAAGAGAAGAAGGGGATAAGAGTGGGAATAAATAAGCAGATTGCACATTCACATGGCCAAGTAGTTAATATCCCGAGGTCTATGCAAAACAGTGACTGGAGGTATCTGCAGGGAGGCCCAGAAGGTCCCTGTCATAACACTGGGACACAGACCGTCTGCTGTTCTTTTCTTTTGTGGTGTTGGGGATTAAACTCAGGGCCATCCTACCTCCAAGCTACATCACAGCCCTTTTTATTTTTTTTATTTTGAAACAGGTTCTCGCTAGGTTGCTGAGAGTCTCACTACATTGCTGAGGCTGTCCTCGAACCCACAATCCCCGTGTCAGCCTCCCACAGGCACAGCCTTGTCTCGTGTGTGAGACAAGTATTAGGTTTACAGTCAGATCCTTATTTCCTTGAGGAAGACCATGAATCATGAAAATGAACTTTTAATTTCAGAACTTCCCTTTAGACATTAGTTTCTACTTCTGATCCCAGCTACTTTTTTTTTTCTCTTCTCACTTTCACTCTTTCTCAACAGAGTTGCTAATAAGGAGTAAAACTGACTGGTTTGAATTGCACCTTCTCTTACATCTCACCTGTTCTCTGGTAGAAGTGTTAATAAATAGTGAAATAAGCAAATGTCAGGAAGTAGGAGGGGAAAAAGAAATTCTAGGAGCCATAGAATCACACCTGAATTGGCACACTGGTCTCTGAGCAAACCAGAATTGACTCTATTTCATAAAGGAGATGACCAAAGACAGACCTTTATTTTAAAATCCCACCTACTTTTTTGGTATTCTTAGAAATGGAATGATAATATCTGATTAAAGTCATGAAGGTGCTAATCTTTTTCTGGCTTGCTAAATGATTATTAATGGCTAAAAAATGTAGTGGTGTTTAGCGTACCTTTGGAAAATTCAAGATGGTATATAATTATAGTGCTCCTAATTTTTAGGCAATGTAATAATTCTTTTTCTTTTTTGTTTGCGGTGCTGGGACTCCAACTCAGGGCCTTGCATATGCTAGGCAAGCACTCCACCACTAAGCTATATCCCCAGCTGTGATATAATAATTATTTAAAAATTATTTGGTTTCAAGGGGGGAAAACTGTCAGATACTTGGTTCCTTTAGTCTATTATTATGTTAATTATTTGTGATGCATCTTGTATTTTATTCAGAATTTTATAACTCTACATTTATCCTCTATTGCAGTCTTGATTTCTTTTTGAAAGCTATCAGTCAGGAAATCCATGAGTTTGGTCATGGAGATTTTATTTTATATTGGAGGTCGTAAGATAATATGAAGCAATTAAACACTAGTATCACCCCACCAATTACCTGTAGCTAAGCTTTAGTGAAACTCAAATTGTGTGAAAAGAATTATTTCGGAGAGAGAACAAAGCAGGGTCTGTATTTTGCCTATTCTAAAAAAATCAGGAAATAAATGGAAAGAGGTGGAGAATATGTTCTTTGAAAAGAAGCATATAGGGAAAAGATACTAAAAATGATTCATGTTATTAAATGTCACCCCAAATATACATATATATATATTTTTTTTTCTTGTGGCTAAGACTTAAATTTTTTAGTATCCCTAATCATCTACTTGTCGACACTAAAAGGTTTCCAAAAGTTTAATCTTATTTTGGTATTTTTTTCTTATTGATAGTAGTAAAATCACTTCCCATGTTAATCTAGTATTGTGGACAGACAACATCACTTAGTAATTTTTTCAAAATTTTCTAGTTTCTATGAGTCTGATAGAAAATTTCAATGAAGATATGTCACATCCTCCTTTTACTCATTGCAGTATAACTAAATATGGCTTACTACAACCCAGGACAAATAGCTTTTTTGGGGGGGTACTGGGGATTTAACCCAGGGGCATTCTGTGTGTGTGTGTGTGTGTGTGTGTGTGTGTATGTATGTGTGTGTGTGTGGTACCTGGGATTGAACCCAGGGGCATTCTACTTCCAAACTACACCCCCAGCCCTATTTTTTTTTATTTCTTTATTTTGAAACAGGGTCTCACTAAATCGTGGAGGGCCTCACTAAGTAGCTGAGGCTGGCCGCGAACCCGTATCCTCCGGTCTCAGCCTCCCAAGTACTGGGATTACAAGTGTGCCCCACCATGCCCGGCTAGACAAATAGGCTTTGTTTAAAAGTTTGGCAGTCTGTGTGCCCAGGTTCCAGGAACTGGGTGGTGTGGCTGGAGATTGTCCTCAGCTCTGTGATCTGCTCAGTGGTTGGTATTTGAGTGAAGCGGTTTGTGGTATGGGATTTCTTCTTCTACACTGAGTATGAAACAACCAGTCTTGGGAAACATCGAAACTGGTTTAACATTCAGGCTGATCAAGGAATCACTAATGAAGTGTCAGCAGCCAGTGGGCATGGGCTGCAGTCGGCAGGCCAGGAAGCAGAGGCCCTGAGCCCCAGGAAACAGAAATCCTCTGCAGTTAGACATCGTTTTTACTGAGCCCCATTCCCAACTGAGAGATGACCAGCTTAACTACAGAAGCTCAGTTTCTTTATAAGGACTTTAATCGGCATTCGCACATTTAGCCATACTGTGAATGCTCATTATTTTTCTATGTTATGTACGGTTGTTAAGTGATGTTAAACGTAGTACTTGCAAAAGAATTGAAAATTCTAGCTATTTGCTTAAAGATCTTTATTGATGATTAATATGAACAACAATGGATATAGTATCTACCTAGTTTTCTTTAAGTAGCTATTCAACCTCTACCGAAATTCTTATCTTTTATTAGTCTGTAGAATCCATATTGTTCAGATTTATAGAGCATTTCATAATCTCATGCACATCAAAGCTAAGTAGATTTGTCTAAGTCAGTTATGAAATGGCATACTATGAGGTGGGCGGCTCAGTGCTAAGAAGAGAATTAAAAACCAAAGGTTTACTTTTATTTCATTCTCAAGTTATCCTTCTGTGTTTTTATTACCTTAGAAGTAATAGTAAAGTGACTTTTAAAAAGTTAAGGGTGAGCTCTGTGTTTGTT
Organism: Glis glis; assembly: GCA_004027185.1. Classification (NCBI taxonomy): domain Eukaryota; kingdom Metazoa; phylum Chordata; class Mammalia; order Rodentia; family Gliridae; genus Glis; species Glis glis. The sequence goes on from PVJS01007908.1 coordinate 47,278, forward strand.
TTCTCTGGCCCACCCCAAATTTATGTCCTTACTACCTCTTATGAAAAGAGAAGCTGTTGGGTTTGTTGTAATTTCCTCAAATACGAGAGAAGTTCGTGAGGTTTTATGAGATGAAAGTGGTCTTTGTTATTTTTCTTTCAAGGCAGAAAAAAAATTTTAAGCAATGGTTTGTGGAGTCGGGGGAAAGAGGATTGCCATCTGAATTTTGATTAGGTTCTCTCTTCCTTTATACTAGCTCTAATTTTAAACAGAACTAGACATTTATAGGACACGTTTTTATATGTATCTTCTTGTATATAATGAGGTATTCTGTGCCTATCTTCTTTTGTACATAATATTGCAGTTTACTTATTTAGGCAACTTTAAAAAATATGATTTAACATGGATGGAAAACAAAATCATCTTGCAAGCCAATTGGCAGGATGTAATATTATTCTAGTGTTGGCCTTTCTCGGATACCGTTGGGTTGGCACTTTTAACATTTGGATCAGGAATGTGCTAACTGCAGCACATTTGCTGAACATGTGTTATTGTAGTCCTACAGCGTGGTAGATACCATGAGGAGAATACAGAGACGTAAGTAAAATGGGGAAATCCTCACTTCCATCGAGGGAGAGATGGATAAAGGACAAAGCATGATCCTTTCCCTCTGTCCTCAGTAGGAACGTGTCCTATCTGGATCAGCCTCTAGAACCAGGACAAAAATGTCATATGGAGATGTTGTTTCAACCTAACATCCAGTTAGAACTGAATCATCGCCTAACAATTGAGCTGTTACACGTCAGTGAGAGTAATGGTGATGATATAAACTCACCACCTTGGATAGGTGGAAAGAATCTAGTTCAATGTTGAGGTTTGAATAAGAGAATAGAAAACTAAAAAGCAGGCCAGTGTAAGGTCTTATGAATGTATGTAGCCTTTTGTTTGTTTGTTTTTGGTACTGCGGATTGTACCCGGGGCATCTACCTCCCAACAACCCAGCCCTTTTTAAATTTTGTAACAGGGTCTTGCTAAGTTGCTGAGGCTGGCCTGGAACTTATCAAATAAGACAAATAAGATCCTTATCAAAGGATCCTCTTGTCTCAGCCTCCCAAGTGCTGGGATTCACAGTGTAGTTTTTTTTAGTCCTAAAATATGGAGCACTATTAGCCATTTGGAGTTTTTCTGCCTCTATCATTTATTAGTGGTTTTTATAGTACTGGATACTAAAGATGGAATTGTAGCACATGTTTATTGAAGAGCTTTTTATAAGTTCCCCATCATAGCTGGGCGTGGTGGTGCACACTTGTAATCCCAGTACTTGGGAGGCTGAGACTGGAGGATCCGGATTCATGGCCAGCCTCAGCTACTTAGTGAGGCCCTCTGCAACTTAGTGAGACCCTGTTTCAAAATAAAGAATAAAAAAAATAGGGGTGGGGGTGTAGCTTGGAGGTAGAATGCCCCTGTGGGTTAAATCCCCAGTTCCGCAAAAAAAAAAAAAAAGTTCCCCATCATGCCTCGCATAGTGTCTACTAACAAGGAGTTAATTCTTTATTCTCATCCTGTCACTCACTGTACAATGAAAGACGGAGCAACATGACAACATGTGCCGGGTGGTGGGCTGCGGGGTAGAGAGCTCTGAGGAAGGGGACTCTAGGGCTGTGGTACTTAAGAAAGGTTTTAGGGTCTCCTTGAGCTGAGGGTTTCAAGTGAGGGAACTAGTGAATGAAGACCCAGTGGCAGCAGAGAGCGGAGGCAAGAGGTGAGGTCGAGGACAAGGCCAGCCTGCTGAGACTCAGCCTGGGCTGAGGAGTGGGCACATTGATTATGTTCTCTAAATCTGTGTCATCAACTGCAAGATCTGTAATGATAACATCTACCACTGAGGTTAGTTGAGAAGGTCACATTGGTTAATGTGTTTAGCACAGTAATACGTGCTCAAATATCAGCTGCTGCTCTTCAGTATTCTCGGAACCAGCGCACCTTAGAGCAAGGTGCCCTATGGTTTAAAAGGATGAGAGGGCCGGGCATGGCGGCCCACACCTGTAATCTCAGTACTTGGAGGCTGAGACAGGAGGATTGCAGGATGGAGACCATCCTCAGCAATATAGTGAGATCCTGTTTCAAAACAAAAAAATAAAATAAAATTGACTGGGGGTATAGCTCATCCCTGGGTTCAGTCCCCATACAACAGAAAACAATAACAACAACAACAACAACAAAAGATGAGAGGAACCACTGAATATTTGTCAGCAAGGGAGAAGACTTGTAAGATTTTGATGGTAATCCTTCAGGAGACTTCATCTGATTTAATCTGCCTGTAAGAGAGTCAGGAAAGCCATGGTAAAAGACTGGTTAAGTTAGGCTTAGGTTGCTGTGGGCCTGGATTAGCACTAGGAAGGGAACAATAGAATGGTTGTCTGGGAGAGAGGCTAAAGCCAATTGTTGGGACTTCTTAACTGACTAGGTGGGGACATGAAGGCAGAGAACCAAGACGAATGCCATCAGCCATCAACTTTGGTTTAGGCTCCCACATGGGACTCTGTCATTGTGTTAATGTCTTCATTTTTACCCTGAGTTTTTTTCTTGCAATTTTAAAACATTTAGACCATCATTCCCTCAAAAGGAGGGAAGCTTATTTCATTAGTGTGTTCAATACATTTTTTTTTCGTGTGTGTGTGTGTGTTACTGAGGCTGAACCCAGGAGCATTTTACCTCTGAGCTACACCCCCAGACCTATTTTATTTTGAAATAGGGTCTAAGTTACTACACACTGGCCTTGAAGCTGTGATCCTCCTGTCTCAGCCTCCCAAATACTGGGATCATAGGTATGCGCCCCTACTCTTGGCTCTCAATATATATTATTATTATGGAAGTGACTTGGAAAATAGCCTTAGAAACAATAGTGGGGAAGTATTGATATAATTAATGTACATGGAAAGTCAGCGGAAAGAGAAATTTTAAATAATTACTAAAATGTCATGCCTTAGAGAAAAAATATTCTCATGACCATAAACAAGGTAGAGCTCTTTTTGCTCTTATGTCTATAGACATATCTGCATTCATTCACAGACTCATCTTAAAGCAGAGGCCACCACACTAAGAGACCCCTGTTCCCGTGAAGTCAGGTGATGGATGGCCGACATTCACGGCAGCTCTGCGCTCTCTGATTTCAGTTCCCAAGGGAGTATAACTGCTGTGTACATGTATGTCACTATCACTATGAACTACATTATGATGAGAGACTGTAACACTATAATGTACCAATAAAAGTATATATATAAAGCCCTTTCACAAAAGCATGTTTTTGAAAGCAAATTGTAGCTACCTTGTCCTCCCCCACATGTTAGCAGGCCGCTCGAACAGTTGAGGAGTGGCAGAAGGGCCACCGGCAACCATTGTTGGCATGGATTTTCGGTGGCATCCTGCACCTCTTGGTGTTTCCTTGTAGACATACCTGCTCGGCTCCGCACAGAATTGTCACAACCCAGGTAACTAGGCACTTACAGATCTTTGTCTGAAGCTTCGAAGCCTTTCTTCTCTCCAGTCTTCTCAATTCTTTTTTATTTTTATTTTTTTTTGGCATGACATTTCATCACTGGGGTCTGGATAATAGCTTCCTGAGCCCAGAGACCCCCTTACCCTCTCCCGGGAGCAGGTTATGATTCCTCGACATGAAATTATTGTGTTATGAAGTTAAATCCAAGACCAGGCTTGAAGCCGTGACAGTCTATGTAGACAGATTATTTCTTAACTCACTGTTACAGTGATGAGATCAATGGGTTAGAAAAAGCAGCCAGAAGTTTCAGGGCTATAATTGAGTTGTGGCGTGCCTATAAATCATGCACGCCGCCTCCCCTGCACAGGCGGCTCCCCAGAAGCCGCCGTGAGGCTCAGCCCCCCGACGCTGGCGACAAAGCAAGAGGCAACTTCTTCTATGACTTCCTATATAATCTTCACTGTGCTTCCGTGTGGGATGAACATTTCCCCCTTGCTCTAGAGGAGAAAAAAAAGCTTATTTAACGCCTTTTAAGAAAATACATAGCCGCTTTTCTGTGGTGGAAATAAGTTCATGGCAGGTAACTAGAATTTATAGAAGAGAGAAAAATTCTTTGAAGCCTGTCTCCCTGTGGAGTGGGTTTTTTTCTTCACTTCTAATAGCTTTTATTTTAATTTCTAGTTCTGAGCTCAAGCAGCTGTCACTCTCTCTATAGCCCTCTTTGAAACTCTTGCAGCGTAGGAGGTAGCCGGGCTGTCTAAGAAACATCTTTTCAAACCAACCCAAGTATTGTTTATCCTGAATGAAATAGAATTTTTAAGGCTGTCAAGAGTGACTGATTTGAAGCATTTTCTTTGCTAGCCAGAAAGATGAGCAGAAATCTTGAAGGAGACCGTATTATTTCAGCGTGGCGAGTTCCAAGTGGCTTGTGTTGCTCAGAACACTCTTATGGCCCATGATAAAAACTACTACAGCTTAAGAATTGCCGCCTACAATTAATATAACGAAGCGAACCCATGGCCAGTTTCTTTCTGTTTTTTTTTGCGGTACCGGGGATTGAACACAGGGGCGTTCTACCTCCGCACTACACTCCCGGCCCTATTTTTTTTATACTTTATTTTGAAACAGGGTCTCACAAAGTTGCGGAGGGCCTCACTAAGTAGAGAGAGAGAGAGAGAGCTGAGGCTGGCCACGAACCCGGATCCTTCGGTCTCCACCTCCCAAAGTACTGGGATTACAAGCGTGCACCACCATGCCCGGTGGCCAGTTTCTTTTTAACTTACTGAATCTTTACCAGCTGTTGAGGAAGAAGAAACAGTACAGATGAAGTCAACTATAGAGAATACTGCTACTTGTATTTATCACGAATTGTTTCTGGTTGACATTTGTTAGTTCCAGGTGCCATCTTTGTAGTCCGGCTCCTTTTGAACATTCATTCTACTTTCTATGGTCTTCCTCGGTACACATTCATAGGGGGAGCACCATGTCACCTTTGGAGGAAAAAAAACCATCTTCAAGCCTATTGAAATGAAGTCATAGCCACGCACAGTGGCGCACGCCTGTAATCCCAGTACTTGGGAGGCCAAGACAGGAGGATCTCAGGTTCGAGGTCAGCCTCAGCAACTTAGCAAGACCCTCTTTCAAAGTAAAAACTAGAAAATAGGGTCAGGGGTATAGCTCAGAGGTAGACTGCCCCTGGATTCAATCTCCAGTACAAAAAAAAAAAAAAGAATTCATGGGCTGACATTTTGGGTCTATTAATAGTCTCTAAAAAAATCAGTAGCATGATTTTTCAAGTGTGAAAAATGTAACTATGGTCATGATTTTATTTGTCTCTTTGAATCATAATAGTGATAGTGATTATTTAAGTCTCTGCTGATTATCTTGGTTCCTTTAAGTATATACTCTTTTCCTTAAAAATTTTAATAGTTAATGCAAGAACATGAAATAAAATTCAGAAAGTAATAATAGTATATGTGCCAAATACTGATCTTTAGTAATATTTACAAAGCTTAGGTAATCTTCAGAATACTCCTTTAGGTAGTGTTGTTATTCCTGTTGAATGGTCAAGGAAACTGAGGCACAGAGAGGGTCACAGCTCCTCCAAGTCTCACAGCTGGTCCGTGACAAAGCCAAGAGGTAACCCAGGCCGTGTGGTTCCAGAATCTGGGTTTCTTTCCTCTTGGTTAACGTGCAGAACACAAGTGCTCTGGAGGACAGCCATCCAGTCCCTGGAGTTAACAAACATGTTCAGTCTTCTTGTGAGTCCTTTGAGAGAGAGTCTGTGCAGTGTTTAAAATTTAAAGAAACCACAGGTTGAATTATGTAGTTTCACTTTTTTATTCTCATGTCAACTTATTCTTTTTTAGTTGTAGGAATGATTCTTAGGTTTTCTATTTTAAAAAAATGGTTAGTTTTGTTATAAGGGAATCAGAGTTGGGTTTTGATGAAGAAGAAGGAAGAGCCGGTAATGAACTTGGCTTTAAACCTGGGACCCGGTACACTGTAACAAACGCGGGCCCTGCTGGAAAAAAGCAGGCGCACACTTTTATGGGAGAGGTGGGAGGGAAACGAGCCATTTTAATTCAATGACATTTAGTTCTACAAAACTACTTTACCTTGGTTTTTCAACATTTGCCTAGTGAACAAACATCTGCTCTTGGGCTGGTTGTAGTGAGGAAAGTTCAGCTACCTGGTACTTTAGCAGGCTGATAGGAATTTGGGAGTTGAACGCAATCAGGAATTTGCTGCCTGAATATACTGTATTTTGCAATTAATTTTCCTTGTTCTACTCTTCCCCCTCCTTCCTTCTTCCCTTCCTCCCTTCTTTCCTTCCACGTGGGATTGAACCAGGGGTACTTAACCTCTGAGCTAGATCCCTGCACTCTTACTTTTTCATTTTGAGACAGGGCCTTGCTAAGTTCCAAGGCTGGCCTTGAACTTTTGATTCTTCTGCCTCAGCATCTCCAATACCTGGCATTACAGGTATGCGTCACTGCACCTGGCTCCTCTCTTTCCATTAAAATGTTTTTAGCCAGGTACAGTGGTGCACACCTATAATCCCAGTTCTTGGGAGGCTGAGACAGGAGGATCACAGGTTCAAGGACAGCCTCAGCAATGTAGCAAGACCCTGTTTCAAAACAAAAATAAAATCTGGAGGGGGATGTAGCTCAGAGGTAGAACACCTTGGGTTCAATCCCCAGTACCACCACCAAAAAAAAAAAAAAAGATTTTAAGTAGGTAATACTTTCCCAGGTTTGAAAAATCTGTAGGTCCAAAATTATTTAATATCAGTGATAACAAATGTTTTTTGGTCAAAAATAGTAAAGCCTTGAGAATTTTATGTAGTTCAACGTATAGTCTCTGAAATCTTTTGAGTTGAGATCCAAACTGGATTTAATAACCACCATTATTAGTAAGGTTGTGTCATAAGAAACTGTAATCTATACATGTCAGAAATGATTGTATATTAGCAGATTCCTATGGTTCAACCTGTAGTTTATTATCTATCCTTCTAGAATTCTTAGGGTGTGTGTATACGTGTGTGTGTGTGTGTGTGTGTATGCGTGTGTGTATGTATGTATACATACCTAAAAGAAAATAAAAATATAGATCCTTATTTACCCTCTTCTGTCAAAGAGCTAGTTGTGTTCTTTAAAAAAACAATTAGTGCCGGGCGTGGTGGCGCACGCTTGTAATCCCAGTACTTTGGGAGGCGGAGACTGGAGGATCCGGGTTCGCGGCCAGCCTCAGCTCTCTCTCTCTCTTCCTCTCCCTCTCCCTCTCCCTCCCTCTCTCTCTCTCTCTCCCTCTCTCTCTCTCTCTCTCTCTCTACTTAGTGAGGCCTTCCACAACTTTGTGAGACCCG
>PVJS01007909.1:0-54616 GCA_004027185.1 Glis glis
TTCTTTCTTTCTTTCTTTCTTTCTTTCTTTCTTTCTTTCTTTCCTTCCTTCCTTCCTTCCTTCCTTCCTTCCTTCCTGCTTTTTTTTTCTTTTTGTTGCTGTACTGGGGATTGAACCCAGAGGCATTCTACCTCTGAGCTAGACCCCCAGTACTATTTTATTCTTAATTTTGAAACAGGGTCTCACTAAGTTGCAAGGGCTTCACAAGGTTACTGAGGCTGGCTGTGAACCTGAGATCCTTCTGTTTCAGCCTCCCAAGCACTGGGATAACAGGTGTGCACCACTACACCCAGCTGCAAACATTTTCTTCCCATAACTGCTTTGAATTGGTTGTTTTTTAGTGCTATGAGGAGAAATTCAGTAGTTCAAGGGTTATGAGAGTGACAACCATAGTAATTAGGTTATGTTTTTAACACCAAGTCTGTTCTCCCTTCACCTTCTCATTTACTTGTCAGAATACATCTCTGATACTGCTTGGCCCTGAAAAAATTGTTAACCACAGAAATAGCTGCTGGAATTATTAGTCTTTTGAATGAATACCAGACACTGAGACGTACCTAACACTGCTACACAGAATGACAATTATTTATTTGACTCAGGTTGGAATAAAAAGTGTGTGTTCATAGATGAACATACAAAGATAATAGTATGTGCCTGCAATGAGATATTATTCAATCTTAAAAGAGAAGGAAGCCCTGCAGTATGTGGCGATGTAGACAAATCTTGAGGACACGGTGATAAGTGAAAGAAGCCAGGCACAGGAAGACAAATACTACATGACCCCACTTACACAAAATTAAAAAATAACCCATAGTAAAAGATTAGTATGAAGGTTTTCCAGGGGTCAGGGGTCGTCTGTCAATGGGCACACGGTTTCTAGAGATCTGTTGTACAACATTGTACCTAGAGTCAATAATGACAGCCTTGTGCACTTAATTTAAGAAGACAGATCTCAAGTTAAAGCTTCTTATCAAAATAAAAAGAAGAGAAGGAAACTAAGTTCATATCTGAATCACTGATATCATATTTAGGACTTCCTTTAAAATAATTTTGATGGGGTGAAAATTTCCATGAAACTATGTTTCAGTCAGCATCTTCCCTGCTATAATCTAAAACACATGGCCACCACTACTTAGAGGAAGGAAGACTTATTTGCTCAAAATTTTGGAGATTTTAGGAATTCAGTCCATATTAGGCTGGGTGACATCTGCAGCAGGCCATGGGGAGCTGAGAGAGGTGGCAAGAGCTGTGCTCTCACATCATGGAGCCTGGAAACAGAGAGAGAGAGAGAGATTGAGAACAAGGGGAGGAGGAACCATATATAATATAATCCTCAAGGCCATATCTCCATGGTTCCCTCCTCCTCAACCAAACCCCACCTCCAACATGGCTGCCTTATGTCCATGAGATCTAAGGGGACATTTTAAGTCCAAATCATAACAAACTATATTAAAAATGGGATTGACCATAAATTGTTATCAAAATTAAGAAAGCAAGCGTGAGGTTCAGGGTACTCTTTTTTTATTTCTGTAAGTTTTTAAAATAGTTCTGTGATGAAGAGTTTAATACAAAACAAAACTCAACCATAAAAGAAAATGTTGCCAGTTCAATTGTATATACATTTGGATAGTAAATAAAAGTTGAATCCACTTCAAACCTTATAAACTCATTTAAGATGAAGTATAAATCTAAACATGAAAGATGAAATAATAAGCATTTAAAAATGTAATAAAATATTTTTGACATAAATCATAATATATTTTAGGTTTTTTTTTCTTTTATCCTATCTGCTACTCACTGGACAAGTTTTATTGTACTACTTTCAATAGGTTCTGTTCTGATCTTTTATTGAGGCTTTCTAACAAAAGTTTTATTTCTAAATGAAATAAAAATGTGCTTTTTAGAATCAGGATCCTGCTTAGTTCTTATAGTTCCTATCTGTTATAGTTAGATATGAAATGTCCCCTAAAAAGCTAGATTTACCTGGGTGGTACCTAGCAAGGTATGGCTGGAGAGGTAGATTCCTGGGGGTGCCAGCTGGGGATCATGTATGATTCCTCCTTCCCCTTCTCTCTCCCTTGCTTCTGGCCTCCATGATGTGAGGAGCACAGCCCATGTCTCTCCTTCTCTCTGCCTCCTGCTGCCATACTTTGAGATCCAGGGTCCACGGCCTTATGTGGACTGAACCCAAAATCATAAGAAAATAAATCTTCTTTTCTCTGAGTCATGTGGTCAGGTCTTTAGATTATGACTGTGAAAATGCTGACTGGTTTCAAAGAAAAAACTTAATCACAATTAAACTAAGCAAATTACTGAATGGACTAAAAATTAAGTAAGAACACGAGTGAACTAATTGATCATTGAATAATTACTTTATAAATTAGACAGCATAGTTCTTAACTATCAATTCTTTGGACAGCATGTTACAATTATTGGAAGCAGAACTACAGAGAGGGAAGTTTTCATTTTATATCAAATGCAATGTGATCTTATCATACAAAAGTTCTCTTTCTCTCTCTCTATATATATATATATATTCAATCTCAAGGGATAATTTCAGGAGACGAGAAAATACAAAAAAATTAGACATAGATTACTTTCAAGCAGAAAGTGTCCTGCAGTACATCTTAGCACGTTTCACTAACTGATAAGGCCAATCTGCCTCACAAGAAATAGTACAGGATTCCTTCAGCCTGAAATGACACTACAGAGCTGCTTAAACCCACATGGAGTCGGAGAGGCCATGCAGAGGTAAATACAATGGTATTTTGCAAGATTTGATAAAAATGTCTTCGTTGTAATTTTTGTTCTATTTATTCATAAATGAATTTAAGCTTCTTTACCCACACAGACCTGTAAATTTGTATAACAATAACAATTCAAAAGAGAGACAGGATGTATATGGAAATACATTTCTATTGATATTAACTTGAACTAGATTATTTTAAATTGAGATTCAGTTTCAAATCAGATAAGCTGGCAACTGTAAATGTGTATATACACACATACATATATATGCATACTCTTCTTGTGGAGATATAAAGGCATGCATCCCCACAAATGCAGAGATAGGTAGGCAACTGGTGCTCCATGAGTGCTGGGGAGAACCTAGATCATTACTGGGAAAGTTAGAGCTGATCAGAATTCCAGTTAGATAAGGGAAGAGCATTCTAGGATTAGCGTACAGAGGAAGCCACAACCCAGAAGACAGAATTAACAAGGCTTGCATTATAGTTAAGGCAGTTGGGAGCTCATTAAACATATGGAATAAAGCAGGGAAGGGTTATATATGAGTCTAGAGATAGTAAATACTAGAAAATTATTGTAAGGAAGAGATCAACTGTCATCCTCTCATGGCAACTGATAATTCTGTTGATTATCCATTTCTGTGTAACAGATCACCCCAAAACTTAGTGGTCGAAGCACTGTGTTGTCTTTCAGAGTTTGATGAGTTGCAGAGGCTCATCTGGACAGTTCTAACTCAATGTCTGCCCTGAAACTGCCACCAGGTAGCAGCCGAGGCTGGGTTTCACGACACAGATTTCTGGTATCTGTGTCGTGTCCCCTGGGGGAGATGCTTTGCATCTCTTGTCACTGTCTTTTCTCACAGCTTGATGACCTCAAGGTAGTCAGTCCTCTGACTATGAAGGTTGGACTATTCTCCCAAGTGCCCCAAGAAGTCAGGATGTAAACTAAGGATTTCTTATCAGCTATCTGTGTAAGTCACATATCTAACACACTGCATCCTATCGGTTATACAATGACAAACCAGAATTAAGACAGGGAGCAAACTGCGCCAGAATGTGGCTTCCAGGGTGGGGCCATCACTGAAGACCAGCCATATGTTGTGAAAACCCTGTGCGGGGTGGAGTGGAGAGGAGCAGTAAGTATTTCGGGTGGGAGAATAGTAGATAATTATGGAGTCCAGGTGACATGCCCAAAGGCATTAGTCATACAGAGTAGAAAGTACAAGGAGAAGAAAAAGAGACAGGAAAGAAGATGTTGTTAGGGATGAATACAGACAGAGACAAAGAAAATTTCAAAGAAAGCTCTAAGCCCTGAGCTTGGGGGGATAAGTGATTAGACAGTGGCAACCGCTGGAACTGAGATAGAGAATACAGCTAGAAGACTCCACTCCACTGCTTTTTATTAAAGTCTTATACTAAATGCCCTAAAAAGACTGCTGAAGAGACAGTGGATTGAGTGAACTCTGCCTCTCTCTCCCCTTTTTCTTTTACACATGGATTTTGATTTGTGCATATTATTTATACAGAATGTTGGGTTTCATCATAGCATATTCACATGCTTTCTCTCCCCATTGGAGTTAAAATTCTAGCATTTCAAAGGACAGCGATAGATGAAGCACAATGGTATTTCATTACTTTAAACATTTAACATTTAACATGCAATCTGGAAAAATAAATTAGGAGGAATTTTAAATTAAATGCTTGGTATCTAACGTTTGGTAATTTATTTTAAACTAAAATAACTTAAAAACATTATTTATGAATGTCTCTTCACCCTGGCTGTGGTAGCGCATGCTTGCAATACCAGTAATTGGGAGGCTGAGACCAGAGGATCCGGATTCGTGGCCAGCTTCAGCAACTTGTGAGGCCCTCCACAACTTAGTGAGACGCTGTTTCAAAATAAAGAATAAAAAAAATAGGGTTAGGGGTGTAGCTTGGAGGTAGAATGCCCCTGTGTTCAATCCCCAGTCCCAAACAACAACAACAACAACAAAAATAAAGAATAAAATATAGGGCTGGCGGTAGAGCTCAAAGTTAGAATGCCCCTGGGTTCAATCCCCAGTACCACAAAAAAAGTCTGTTCACTTAAGTCTTTTTGTTATGCTTGAAATATGCTTATTCTCTTACTTTTGAACAAACAAAATAAATAAGATAGTTCATTTATCAGGCAACATTTAATGATTAAAATTGTTTAGCTTAGTTCTCTATTAGCTCATAGATTTTTTTTTTTCTCAATTGAAGCAAAGTGCAACATATTTCTCTACCTTCATATCAAGGTTACTCACTTACGAACAGGTTTTTTTTTAAATGAATTACAAGGCAAACAGGGAAGTCTCTGTGGAATAGAGTGATATTTAAATAAGTTTCATTTATACAATGCAGCAGAATTTGTTCTGGGCTGAAATCTGAGGGTGAAAATAGTAGAATAAAAAGGTACCAGGGAAAGGCGCTTGGGGAACGAAAGCAGCTGTAAGAAGCCTAGATGGGAGGACTCGCCTTGATTGAGAGACTGAGAGAAGGTCGGTGTGTGCTGAGCTGGGGGAAGGCAGGGTAGAGCTGCACAAAATGAGGTCAGCCACTGGCCCTTCCTGGGGCCGCCGCTGACTTCTCTCTGTGCAGCTAATACAACTCTCCCTTCAAATATGGTATTGCTATGCCGCCTATTTCACTGATTAAGACTCTACATAGCAGAAAACACGGCTTATGATTTCTATCTCTGATTCTGAATAAAAAAAAGTCTGGAAAGCAGATATGCTCAGTGTTTAATTGCTGAATGGATATTTTAAGGTCCATGTTCTTATAAATCGAATATAGTAAATACTGAAACTGTGAAGCCAGTATTTTTTTAATTTTGGGTTTCTTTGAATAGAAAAGTGAAACACATGAATCAAATATGTTGCTGTTTAAAATCAACAATCCTAAGTCAAAAACTAATATTTTGATAAATTTACATAAAAATGATCTTGAAAGTTATTTTATGTAATTAAAAAACTTATGAATAAATATGTTGTATTTTTAACTTAAGAAAGACAATTTTTACTGTTAAGTATGCATTTATTCAAATAAATCCGTGGTCTCTCTGCTATTACCCATTTCTCTTCTTTTTTGTTTTTTTTTACTATTTAAAATTCACAAAAACATTTTTCCCACTGGAGTACATCAGCGGCATAAACAATTACATCTCAAGAATTTTGGTAAGTTACCATGTAGTGGACAGATTCCAGTAAATCCAGTTAAAAACACAAGGTTCTGTGATGACAGGAGCCATGGCAAGACTGGCCTAGGCGGCACCGCAGGCCCAAGGAGGATGGAAGAGCTGGGAGAAAAAAGCCCTGCACAGGAAGCGTTCACCTGGCTCTTCTGTTTGATGCCCTGGTTTCCTTCATTGTAGCAAGGGCTGGAAAAGCACTGAAAGTAAGAAGTAGCCCCAACTATTCATAGCCCATTATCTCTCATGGGGTTAACCCAGGCAACATAGGCAACTCTTGTTCTATTTATACACACCCTCTTGGTTATTTCTGTTAGGGTCTCCTGACTTCAAATGTGCATATATGCCTTAAATCCAGAATGATCCCTGCCCCTCAGACTAAAATACCTGAATGTCTGTTCAGCATCTCCTATTTGATGGGTAATAAGCAACTTTTATATTGAACATGTTGTAGTATGGTGGTCCTGGTATTATCTCCAGTCATCTATAGATATGAACCTCAGATAATTGTCTAATTTCAGAAAATGGCATCCCTACTTTTATAGTTAAATCTTCCCACAATTTTAAACAAAGGGCAACTTCTTTCTCAACCTTCATATCTTTTTAGATCATTTTGATGCCAATTTATCAAATATTGGTTATTGATTTTGGATTGTTGATGTTGAATGGTTATATATTTGGTTGGTAACTAGGTAGCCAATTTATGTTCTAGCAAACCTGCACACCCATGCAATCTTAGAACAGGCCTGGAGTTTTTCTTTCTCTACTGTCCCCAAGTCACTTGTCAGTAGATTCTGCTGAATCTAACTCAAAATATGCCAGAATTTGATTCTATGACCATTTGATACACATTTATAGCTGTCACTGTCACAGATCCTGCTACCACCTGCTGTATAGTGTAAAAGTCCTAATCTTGTCACCCTACGCCTGTGCTTTTCCTCAGTGGTGACGTCAGATTGACCATACCACAGAGTAAGTCAGATCAAAATGTCCCTGGGCTCAAATACGTTCTGTTGGTGGCTCATGTCAGAATAGAAGCCAGAGAATTACAAAACTGAAGTGCCCCTGTATAACTGACCTCCTCTCCTCCTCCCGTCTGCCCCTCCTTCACTCCCTGCAGGATGGTTTTCTCTGTCCCCCATCTCTGGCTTACACAGTTTGGAACCTCTGAGCTTGCTCTTTTCTCTGTTGTCATGTTTCCACACTCTCCTTATGTTGTTTTGAGTCCAGTTAAGTTTACTTCTGATTTTGTTTTATCCTCACTGACAGCGTCTGAGATCATTTATAATTGTTGCCTCACACTTTGGAAATAGAGTCTCACTAAGTTGCAGAGGGCCTCACTACGTAGCTGAGGCTAGCCGCAGACATGGATCCTCTGGTCTCAGCCTCCCAAGTACTGGGATTACCAGTGTGCACCAGCACGCCTGGCTGCTACTAAAGTATTTCAAATAAGATAATCATGAGCATATATCCACATTCTGCAGGTAGGAAGACTTAGTTACCTTAGCTACTGCCCTATAGCTGCTGCTCTCCCCAGCCTAAATCAAGGATGGTTTATGTCTTCCAGAGTCCCCATAATGGCTAGAACCAGCTGTGACTCCTCGCAGTGCAGGCACCTGCAGTCTCTACTCTTTGTTGTTCTCATAATTTTCTAGCGTGTGTTCAATGAGTATAATGTACAATGTCACATGAGGCAGAGACGGCTGAAAAAGAACTCATTAGCGAACCTGGAATTCATAACCACAGTGCCTGTGGTGTAGCGCCTCCTAAATCATGTGATTACACTTTCAATCTCACTTAAGTCAATGGAGGATATTTGTTTTTTTAATCCAAAAGGAATAATCTCTTACAGAAGAAGATGAATTTATTTTGTTTTAATAATACCAAGGAAAACGGTGTGATGGGTTAAATATTTTAATTTCCTAGACCTTTCATTCAATGTGTGTTTCCCTTTGTACGGAATAGACTCAGCTTCCTAGTAAAAGGCAAGAAGACTTGATCTGACTGCACAACTGCCTTAAGGACAGTCACTCTGGGAAATGCACATCTGAATAAGTTTGGGATTTGCATAAGGACGCGAGCATGGCGGGGCTGGAGAGTGCAATTCTAAGTTACCTGAAAGAAAATTATTGTGTTTTAAGCAATCTCAATCGGTTCCTTGTCATCCTTATAATATTCTGTGTGTGGGGGAGGAGGACTGGGGTTAGACTCGGAGGCATTCTACCTCCGAGCTATGCTGTCAGCCCTAATCTACTTTTTATTTTGAAACAGAGTCTCACTAAGTTGCTGAGGCTGGCCTCGAACCTGCGATCCTTCTATCTCAGCCTCTCAAGTACTGGAATTACAGGTGTGTGCCACCATGCCCAGCTATCATTACGATATTCATGGCCACGCCTTGCTATGAGACTTACCATGGCCACATAAATTTGGATGCAAAAATTGATATGAAAATGTAGCTATAATTTTTTTTTTTTGCGGTACTGGGGATTGAGCCCAGGGGCGTTCTACCTCCGCGCTACACCCCCGGCCCTATTTTTTATACTTTATTTTGAAACCGGGTCTCATGAAGTTGCGGAGGGCCTCACTAAGTAGAGAGAGAGAGAGACAGGGAGAGAGAGAGAGAGAGAGAGAGCTGAGGCTGGCCGCGAACCCAGATCCTCCGGTCTCCGCCTCCCAAAGTACTGGGATTACAAGCGTGCGCCACCACACCTGGCGTAGCTATAAATTGCCATGGAAATTTGCCTGAAAAAAGGCAAAAAAACTTGTTTGACATGAAGAAGAAAGAATAGCCACCTCTTGTGTAAAAGTACTGAGTTAACAATAGTAACACGAGCATCCAATGATTTCAGTGCACTTTTATTATGACAGATTTTCAGGATGTATCTTTAATTTGTGGAAAAGGATAACAAAAATACTCAAAGGGCATGATTTGTAGTATTATTGCTATGAAGCATGAGTGTTTATAATGGATTTATTCATTATAAATTTTATTATTTTATTATAAATTCATTTACTTTACTTTAACTGTAAATTTGGTATTAATGGGCTCACTGGCTCTGTCAGGTTTATAATATCAACATTTTTTGTTAAAAACTTCAATCTTATATGTTATTTAATACGTATTTTCTAATACTTTCAAGATAATTTTCATGACCATGAGCTTTGTTTTACAATATTAAACATTAAATCTTGATATTATGTAGTGTATTATTGTAAAATAGAAATTAATTCAGCTAATCCATAGTCATTAACTGAATATTTTATGTTTTTAACATTTTTAATTCCATCCACTATTTTACTGAAATGTTGAATAATCACATCTTAAGATAAGAAATTGCCAATTTACTATGTCAAACTGTATTTCCTGGAAACAACTTTATCCTGTCCTTGAACACTGCGCAGTCATGGAAATGTCATAATATCTTTTGCTTCTGGAAGATCAGAAATAATTTAAAAATATTTTATAAGTGCTGATACAATTCATATTACATTTTATGCTTAGAGAAATCTTAACAATTCATCTCCTTTATGTAGGTATATGTATATGTTTATATATAGTGCTTAAGTTAGCATGAGAAATAAAATAGAGGAGAAACAAAAATTAAAAATGAACTAAACATCCTCCAATAACTTTCTCTTGTCAAATTCTAGGACTTTACTGTGAAATGGCATAAATCTCCTGTTTGCAATGGATTTGTGACTCCTCGTTTTTACAAACTAAAAATTTGTCTTCTCAGTTCCTTTCAGCCTTAAAAGCAATTGATCTTTAAAGAAACATTGATATTCTATTTATCAGCCAGATTCTGAAAATTTCCAATGCTTTTATAATACCAACTATATTTTCTGCATTAATACATTAAAATGGAAATATAAGGAATATCAAATATCATTATGTGGTAAATAGTGCAGAGTTATTGAGACTATGCATAGAACGAAGCTTCTGTTGCAAATGTCATGAATTGCATTGTGATTGCTAAAACAGACCCAAAGGTAGATAATAATAGAACATTCAAGTAAATGCCACGTGGGCACTGGAAGAGGGACTAATGATATAAGGGGATGGGGTGAGATCACACATTTTGGAAGCACAAACTGAAATCATGTGGAATGTGCAGGCATCAGGTAATCCTATTATCTAACTGAACCTTTAAATATGCCGCCTTAGTTGATGGTAAATTGTATAGAGGGTGATGATCATACACTTGTGAAAATAAAACGATCATCAGCACAAATATTCAATTGCATATTTAAAAGAATACAAACGTCATTCACACAATTTAAAATTACAATCTATGAATAACTATTAAGGGCACTTCTTCTAAGAACAATATGTGCTGCCTGTGGTTTTCAATTCTCATGAAACAAGTGTGTGTGTGTGTGTGTGTGTGTGTGTGTGTGTGTGTGTGTTACTGGGGATGGAATCCAGGGCCATTCTATGTCTGAGCTATACCCCAGCCCTATTTTATATTTTTTTATTTTGAAACAGGGTCTCACTAAGTTGCTGAGGCCCTTGCTACGTTGCTGAGGCCGGCCTCAAACCTGTCATCCTCCTGTTTCAGCCTCCAAGTACTGGGACTGCAGGCATGCATGAAATACTTTTTTAATCTTAACAATGGGGAAGTAATGTTTCTTTCTCAAATAATAATTTTTAAAAGTCAATAAACAAAATCAAAAAGTATATAAATAAGATTGTTGATAACCTTTAACAGTCTTTGTTCCTCCAAGACTATTCAAAGAATATTCAAATATTCTTCAATATTTGAATGGTTTTTCAGAATTTAAGAAGAAATATGTAGTTGTGTCAAGGACACTAGAGATTCCTCAAAGGAAAATAAATGCCTAAATGCATAATTAAGATAATATGCAATTTTCCCTGAATTCAAATAAATATTTCTATCTGCAAATTTAGGTCTTAATTTATGAAGGATTTTAAATTCCATCAGAACTGTCCTCACACTCAGCCTAAGAACTTGATCCATTCTCCTGACTGAAGATTTTGCTGTCCGTATTCATAGGCTGTTTTTAGTCAGTGACATTTCTTTTACTTCCATACTCAGCTGCATTACCTTGTTGTGGCCTGCTCAATATTCTGTTTTTTTTTTTTTTTACATCTTAATCTGGAGGCAGTTGTAGATTTACCTGCAGTTGCCAAAAATAATACAAGGAGATCCTCCATAGCATCTACTCCATTTCCTTCAATTAGCATCTCTTACAGAAGATACTACAGTATCACAACCATGAAAATGTCATTGATGCAATTTACCAAACTCATTCAGAGTTCACTAATTTCACATAAAATCTCCAATTTTATAGTCATAGATATTCCCCTCCTTTCTCCCTGGCTACCACTAACATGAGCTGCATCTTTCAAATTTTGTTACGTCAAGAAGGCAAAATGTTTACACTGCTCAGGATCAAAGCTTTTGAGGTTGGCTCCCTCCCTCCACTTAGCACAACACTCTTGAGGTTCATGCAAGTCTTGGTGTCCATCAGAAGTCTGGTCATTCTTTGCAGAATAGTATTGCATGCTGTAGATATTTACAGTTCGATTAAACACTTGAAGGACTTCTGAGTGTACAGTTTTCATCATAACAAAGAGAAGCTTCACAAATATCTAGGCCCAGGTCATTATGTGAAATATGTTCCTTTCTCTGATATAAATGTGAAAATAAATGTTGCTTGATCATAGTTTAAGTGGATGTTTAATTTTGTAAGGAATTGCCATATCTTTTCCAGAGTGACTGTATTATTTTATAGTCCCAGCAGCAGCGTAGGAGTGATTTAGTTCCTCCACATTTTCTCCAGCAGTTTATATTGACACTAGTTTTTCATTTGAGTGGGCATGGCATCTCACTGTGCTTTTATGTTTCATTCCTTTTAGGATCAACAGTGTGTAACGTGTCTTCATCCATCTAATGAACATTAATACCTTCATTTAAGTGAAATATCTTTTCATGCTCTTTCCTCATTTTCCAATTGGATTTTCATGTTTGTGTTTTGTGAATACACACACACACACACACACACACACACACACATATATATGCCGGGCATGGTGGCACACGCTTGTAATCCCAAAACTTGGGAGGCTGAGACAGGAGAATTGCAGGTTCATGGCCAGCCTCAGGTACTTAGTGAGGCCCTCTGCAACTTAGTGAGACCCTGTTTCAAAAGTAAAAAATTAAAAAATAGGGTTGGGGGTGAAGCTTGGAGGTAGAATGCCCCTGGGTTTAATCCCCAGTACTGAAAAAAATTATATACATATGTGTGTGTGTGTGTGTGTGTATTAACAATCATATATATTTTTTTGACAGTATAGAGTTTGTAAATATTTTCTCCTAATCTGGATGAAATATTCTGTAAATATGTTAGGTTCATTTGGTTTATCGCATTCTTTAAGTCTGAAGAGTCCTTACTGATCTTTTGTTCCGATAACTGATCTAATGGTGAGAGAGTTGTGTGCAAGTCTCCCAGTTTTATTGCATTGGGGTCTATCTGAGTCCTAATGTGGAGGTCCTCTTTGCTTTATGTAAGTCGGTACACTGACTTTGGGGCAACAATGTCTACTCTTGTCGTATCTTTTGTTGGATTGTTCCCTTTATCAGTAAGAGGTGGTCCTCTCTTTCTCTTCTGATAAGCTTTGGCTTGAAGTCTACTTTGTTGGATATGAAAGTACTACCCCTGCTTGCTTCAGTCTCCATTTGCATGGATTATTGTTTTCCATTCATTTACTTTTAGCCTCCAAAATATATTTGCAAGGTGAGTTTCTTCCAAGCAGCATATAGTTGGATTTTTGTTTTTAATATCCTTTGACAGTCTATATCTTTTAATTAGGAAATTTAGAGGATTTATATTTTGGAATCTGTAGTTTTTTCATTGTCTTAACAGGGCCATGCTCTTTTTCTTAACTTGATGAGGTCCAATTTATCTATTTTTCCTTTATGTATCTCGCTTTTGATGTCAAGTCTAATACCTCTTTTTCTAGCCCTAGAGTCAAAGAATTTCTTCTATTTTTTAAGTCTTGCGGTTTTGCCCAACGGTGCCTTGAATTCATTAGCAATGTCCCTCTTAGAATTGTGGTCACTTTAAGTTTCCCATTGTACATTTTGTGTGGAGAACATTAATGGTTATATTCAGAAGAAATGCAAGGAGTGTTGGTCCAAATTTTGATATAATCAGAAGATTTCCCTTTTGAGAGAAATTAGGACCCTACGTTTTAGTCCTGATTCAAAAACATCAGCCTTCTTCTCGATAAATTGACCCCACTGTGCCATCTGTTTTTAGAAAATGGTCTTGTCCACTGTATGTCTAAGTAAAGTGAATTCAGGGTCCTAGTGTCTATTTTGATAATTTTCTAACAATATTAAGTAAAAATTGTAAGATAGAATGCTGTTCAAGTAATGAATCATTTATGGACTGAGTTGTATAGAACATAATTTACAATTTCACCAGGAAGAAGGTAAGAATAATCTCACAACAAAAGGAAAAAATCAGATTATTTTGTCTCTGTATCTTGTTAACACAGTTCTGGGAATTCTTCATCAGATCCCTTCTATTCACCAAAGTATTTCACCACTAAGTTCAATGAGCTCCCATTTCTAATCTCATACATATTCCAGAAGGATTCAATTGTCTCAGTTGCCTGCAAATGTATACTCATAATCATAATACCTAGGTATCTCTACCATGTGCCCTCAGCCCTTTATCTCCTGCTCTTGCTATAGCTCTTGATCTCAGCTTACTTCCAGTGTGAAATTCTAACATGAAATTCTATTCTATATATAATATACTTTTCCCCCAGCTTTGTTTTGAGATATGTGTGTCTATTTGCTGGAGTCAGAGTGGCGTTAGTTAACTCCTGCAAAATGGCTAATTGAATGAACCAAATTCTGCCAGCTCATTTCATCTTCCAACATATATCAAGAGATTCTTCTGGCGGACACAGAGACCTTTCACATCCTCCTACTGTACATTAGGTGGGACTAGAAAAAATTAGTATTTTTTGCACGCTCAATGCATTACAAAGATTTGGAGCAGTTTGATTTTTTTTTCCATTTTCTCTTGTCAAATCTCCAACAAATTCTTTTTTGGAAACACTGGGGTGAGAGGTGAACACTACTATCCTACTATTATTCTACTCTGATCAAAACCAGTGGCCCTCTGTGATATCGACCCACTGATTTAAGGTAGGTTTAGCATGCATTTCTTGTCCTAGGAAATTCTTTCCTGCATTCCTCATGCAAATGCACATGTGGCCATGTGCTCCAAAATCCCAGCAAATCTGCTAACCATCCATAGCAAAATGGCCATGCTGGAATCTTAAAATACCAAAGACAGAGTAAAATATAGATCATACAAATTACAAATGCTCTTCTCTTGGAATATTTTCAAAGTGGATATGATCAGACACAGTGGCTACTGACTCTTAGTCTAGGGACCTTTACAGATGTTGCACTTTATCCTGTTGTCCTCCCGAAAAAAAAAAAAAAAACCTCCCTCCGTCCTTTCTGTGCTTCTGTGCCTCCAAAATGCACTTTCTTCTAGAATCCTGAGCTGTATCTCATCCTGTCACACCCATGACCAGCCCCTGTCCCATAGAACTCAATTGCAGGTCTCTGTGCTTACATAGAACAAGGATCTTTATGTTTTCCAAGTTCTGGAAAAATCATCCCTCTTTTTAATTATTGGACAGAACCAGGCATGGTGGTGCACTCCTTTAATCCCAGTACTTGAGAGGCTGAGACATGAGAATCGCAGGTTCAAGACCAGCCTCAGCAACTTAGTGAAGCCCTTAGCAACTTAGAGAGATTCTGTTTCAAAATAAAAATACTAAAAAGGGGTAAGGGTACAGTTTGTATCTTGGAGTAGGAATGCCCCTGGGTTCAATCCCCAGTAACAAACAAACAAAACAAACAAAAATGGTTAGATAGAGATACTTAACTATACAACTGAATTATTGTCAATTTATTATAAGCAAATGTATATAGTCAGGAATGTATAAATATAAAATATAATCATATGAAAAAACAGACTGAAAGGAAGTTATAAACACTTAAAAACTTGAATTAGTATCAGAAGTTGTCCTACTTTATGAAATGTCATGAGATACTAGAAACAACACGTATTCAAGAGTTATAAAAATATATTTAATAGAAGGCAAATGTAAGTGAATACCCGTGTTTAACTTCTCTTTTCTTTGTGCAGCCTAATTATAGCAATTTCCTTTGAATGTATTTTTGGTTCACGTTCCTCTAATCTTCTGTTTTAAAAATCATTTCAGTAAGATTCTGAATGGATTCTGGCTCCAGATTCTGACTGCTATGCCTCTGTGGCTGTTTTCATATCTGGCAAGTATTGAATCCCTGCTTCTCCTTAATTTCCTCGCTACCTGTCATTCAACTCTAGCTCCTCTGCCTCAGCTCAATTTCTACTCTGCCCTGGATAATGCACGGTGCCACATCTGAGAGACTCAAATGACTGCATGTCACTTCACCTCAATTAACTGTCCCCGCTTTCTCCTCTGTGAAAGGGGAAAGCAAGAGATGCCTGATCAAACAGTCACACCTCAGATGCAAAGGGAAGGCTTTGGCCCCAGCGTCACCGTGGCTCTGACAGTGGGAAATGACATGCACGCACACGCCGGCCGCTGTGCTCACGGGGCTGTATTTGAACTCTCTGCTCAGAAGTCAATGAGCTGCATTAGAAGTTTAATGAATGCCCCCAAAGTAAAGGTTCCTGATTCCTCTGAATATTAAAGTCCTGGAAAAAAAAAAACAGAGTAGCGCTTTCCTAGCACCTTTCCTTAACGTGTTTTGTGATCATCAGCACAGTCTATGATAAAATGCCTTTGCAGCAGGCTAGGCAGGGCAGACACAGCAATTGTATAACATTTTAGCCCCTTCTCCATCCAGCCCATTTCACAGATAAGTGTGTCTAAGTAACAATAGGCCATGTGAGTCGCACAACGTAGCATGTGCAAGGTCTATACATTATAAAATGGGCATTTTCATATTGCCTCATATTAACCTAA
Organism: Glis glis; assembly: GCA_004027185.1. Taxonomy (NCBI): domain Eukaryota; kingdom Metazoa; phylum Chordata; class Mammalia; order Rodentia; family Gliridae; genus Glis; species Glis glis. The sequence continues at coordinate 15,986 of PVJS01007909.1, forward strand.
AAATTGAGAGTTATAGGACCGAGAAGAATTATTTCTCAAGTGTAAATGATGAGTCTACCACCTAGATACACTTCCTGAGATGAACGTGGAGCTTCTGTTGAAGAGCAAGCCCTTAACTATTAAGGAGATCTGCATGTCATAACAGAGTCAAAGAACCAGAACACTTTCTGTCACTCTCGTGGTGTCAGTTACTTCTAATGATCTCAAGAATTCATTTCCAAATTATTTTCAAGACAAATGCATTCAGGGTAATAGGGGAAAGAGGACCACACTGAAGAAGTATAGAATGGTTAAGAAATTGGTGTCAAGCTCCGTTCCCACGTGTCATAAAAGAAGCTTGAAATTTGATTAGAATGTTTTGAGGAAAACTGATGACATTGTTAGGAAGAGATTAAGCTCTGTCTTTTAATGTTAGCACTAACTGTGCTAAGCTACATGGAAAATTAGAATAGATTCCATTTGCGCGGAATGTGGGTTTCGAAAGACCACGAGACAAATCCAATTTCCAACCTTCTGAAAGAAAAAGGGAGGGCAGACTTGAATGCTATGCTGCATTCCCATTTCTTGCTGTTTTTTAAGCATGACACAAATTTTGATATCAGCATTTTGAACCTGTTATTTATTACAGCTTCAGGAGTGTGCCCTGTGTCTGCCTTCTGTCTGGGACTGAGCACGGTTGATGATGAGGTGTTATGCAATTTAAAATAGCCTAAGGAAGCCTCATGGCAAAGCTTCCAGTTCATTCTCTCTGTCTGTGTACCTACTTCTCATTATATTTTACTTTTGAAAATCTGCATTAAAATATCGTGAGATAGAGTTGTATTTTGGAGTGACGCAAAACATCATGATAGTTGCTCATGCTATTTAGGGTTGTACACTGTGCGATGTGATGATGGTTATTTTCCTGTCTACTGCAGGCAGACAAGAATCCCAACACCAAATGCATTCATTGTCTTGAGGTAGGTAAATTTTACAGAACTCCATAACAATTACGGCACAACAGGAGAGATATTTTCAGTGTGTGCCTTCTGGGGGAAGAAAAGAAATAGGAATGAGCACATATTTATGAGATGTTTCTTATGTGACAGTCACTTTTCCAGGTACTGTCTTGTTACATAAAGCCTGTTATGAGAAAATGCTGCACACAAGTTTATTAAATTACCTGGTTCCTTTAGTAAAAACTAATTGAATAAAAATTGTATCTGAATTTTTAAAATATTTGGATTAATTCTTCTTTGATGTTATTCAAATAAAATTCACTGAGGAAAGCTCCAGACACTGAATAATAAATAAACAAGGATATGGAAAATTAATATTTTCTGACCAAATTATGGCCTACAGAAAATGCAACTATGCTTAAAACTCTACACAAATATTTTTAATAAAAATGAAGACACAAAGCACGCTTTTACTCGTTTGATCTCTCTTAATTTGCTATTTGAATAGAAGCAATGATAACATGGATTATGAATTTGCTAATGCTAATCCTTTTTAAAGCTTAAAAATAGCATTTGATGGAAACTAAAAATCAATTGGCATAATAATTCATCACCTCCTGTACAGGGCAAAATATTTAGTGAGGAACACAGGTATTTGGGTCATGTAAATTAAGTAGGCAATAAAATTGATAAAAATTAAATTAACAATGTTCATACATAATAAAAAATAATGCCTCAACCAAATTTGACATCTAAATTTGTGTTTTATTTTTTCCAGATACAATGTCCTACCATACGACATTGCTAAGAACAAGCGCTAAGGTAATTTTAACAACTCAAGTAATTCCTTCAAAATTGACTTGAGAAATTAACTGGACCTAATTTCCTTTAAATAGCAACATTACATGGAAAACAAAAGCCTTACTTTTTTTCTCAAATCAAGTCTATTAAATGTAACACTAGATCTTTTGCAAAGTAAATTCACCCTGCACAAAATTTTTTCTGATAATAAAGCAAATAAAAGGTCAAACAATAAGTATCTCAGTAAAAACCATCTTACACTTTGATTAAAGTTGTTAACTTATGTAATGCAGTTATCAAACAGTGTAGCATATTAATCTTATAGAAATATTTTCTTTGTCTTATATATCATCCCAGTTATTCCTTAAGCTCAGTTTTTTTAAGAAATTAAATGTTTTCTATGGCTGAATAGTATTGCATTGTGTGTATATGCCGATTTTCTTTATCCATTCATCCACTGATACACAGTGATGCTGATTCAATATCTTTGCAATTGTGAACAATATGTCAATAAATGTGAGAATACAGACATTTATTCAACATATTGATTTTATTTACTTTGTTTATATACTGAGTTGTGAGATTACTGGATTAAAGTTTTATTTTTAATTTTTTTTTTTGTATGTGTGGTACTGGGAATTGAACCCAGTGGCATTCTACCTCCGAGCTACACCCCCAGCCCTATTTTCATTCTTTATTTTTGAAACAGGGTCTCACTAAGTTGTGGAGAGCCTCACTAAGTAGCTGAGGCTGGCTGTGAACCTGCGATTCTCCTGTCTCAGCCTCCCAAGCACTGGGATTACAAACGTGCGCCACTACATCCAGCTTATTTTTAATTTTAGAGGAACCTCTGTACATTTTTCCATCCTAGTTATCTTAATTTGCATTTTTATCAACAGTATGAATCACTATTATGGTTTAGATCTGAACTGTCCCCCCAAAAGCTCATGTGTTGGAAGCCTGGTCCCCACTGAGACCTGGCTGGAGAAAGCAGGTCAATAGGGCATGGTTTGGGGCACTATATATGTTCCTGGCCCCTCCACCCTCAACCCCTCCACTTCCTGGCTGCCATGTCCTGAGCAGCTTTCCTCTGTTGCACACACACACACTCTGCTGCCACGATGTCTCTACTTTGGGGCCAGCTGATGTGGACTGAAACTCTGAAACCATGATTCAAATGAACCTTTCTTTCTCTAAGTTATTCTTGCCATTATTTGGGTCACAGTGTTGCAAAACTGACTATCCCAGAAATGGGTACTGAGAAATGTACTCCTAGCTGTGTCTAGGTTGACTATGTTGTTCGAAAGCCTTCAGAACCAGTTTGCGGGGGGAGTTGGGCAAGATTTGGAGATTCGGGCTGGAAGAACCATAAAATGTTTATAAACAGAGCTGAAGGGGCAGTTCTGGTGAGAGCTTGGAAGACAGAACGCCTTTAGGAAGGAGAACAGTAAAAGCTGTGCTCATGAGGTTCCAGATGGGAATGAAGACTCTGTTGGGAATTGATCTAGAGGTCATTCATGTTTTATCTTGGCAAACAACTTGTATACATTTCTGCCTATGTCCTATGACTTTCTGTGGGGCTGACTTTAAAGATTATGGAACAATCAACATGGATAATTTTGTAACTGCATAAGATTATAGAAATTTTATAACATAAAATGAAATATGTATTTTTGAACTCAGAAGGGGGAATGACTTGTTTGGAGGTGTCATGTGCTGGGCAATAGTTACAGAAAAGAATGAAGAGGCTGGTGGTGGTAGAGCTGCTCCTAATCATAACTATACCTTTATGGTGCTCACCGTATGCCTGGATTTCTAATCTCCTTATGTATACACAGTAAAACACCATGGGGAATAAAATGTGAACGCTGTGTGCTAAGTGTTTGCTCTTCTGGTCCACCTGCAAATCTGTCCCTCCTGCAAACCTGAAGCCATTCTTTTGTCTTCCTCCTATATAAAAAGCAAAAAAGTGAAATCCGTTATCTTCTAAAACTGAGTATGTAGGTGAAATCTAGAGAAGAGGGGTTCTATTGGTTGGGAACTAGAGTGGCTAGAAATCCCAAGCAGGCTTTGCAACCAGAGTCTTTCCCAAAAGTATTTAAAACAGAGCTGAACACCACCACCAGGATGCTGTAGACCTTCCAAGGACTGGAAAGGATTTGGAGGAGTTCAGTCCTATGGGCAGTGGGCTCCTTGACTGCCCTGTTCACCCGAGAACATCATCATAATGCCATCCCAGTTCTAATATTATTCTGGAGCTATGGTGCATTTTCTCTAATCCTCACAGCAGCTAGTTATTCCTATTAGCTTTTATCTTTTTACTTAGGAGGAAAGAGAGGGACAAACGTTGAGTTAGTTGCTCAAGGTAAATTAGCAATTCTATGGCAAAAGGGTACTTGGCATTCATATATGTAAGCCTGTGCTCTAGTCGCAGCTAATGAAAATGATCATGAAAATTAAAATGCAAAGGATAAATTGGAGGAAGCTACATGTGAAATAAACTATGAAGTATAAAAAAAATTTTATTTAATCCTCCTTCTCATACAAATCCAGAGTGATAATGAATACAACTCAGACTTACAATCCATCTGATAATTTAGGCATGAAAACAGAGGTGTCAGGAAAGTTAAATCCCAACGTGTAAAACCAGGTCATACTTCATTGAACATTAACATCCACAGGCATCGACGGCCTCATAATAACAAAAGTATCAACTACTTAAAATTAAATGCAGCATGAATGATATTAGATATTAGAAATATGATTCACAGATATTAAAAAGGCTGAGCTACGGCTCTTAGGGTGCAACTGATGAGTTTTGGACCCTCATGACCACTTAGCTTCTCACTCACTAAATGCTGTGTCAGGGAAGACTGAACATTGTTCCTGTGAGCCATCGAAGAAGCAGGTCATCCAAAAGGAGATTAATAACGGACTCGCCTGAAAAATATCCCAGGGTCAACACCTGGCAGAACTTCACTGCAGCCTGTCCTTCTTGACTATTCTCCTGAATCAGTACTGCAAAGAGAACCGTAAAGGAGGAAGTAGGCAGAAGGAAGATCGGCTACACTGGACCTCTGACTTTGGGGAATTGGAAGGCCTGGCATCCATGGAGAAAATTTGTAATCTATCAACGAAACAGTTAAAATAAAATATTAAACTTGGATGTCTTCCCCACTTCCTATACCCTCTAGCCCCAAAATGAAAAGGGTTACATCACAAAAGGGCACATCATAGAGAATGGAATAGGGAGAAAGCACAAAATCAGACAGAGGAATTACAAATCTAGGTCTCTTTGCTCAGGCTTTTCTTTGAAATCAAGAACTGGAGCAGCAGCCTGCTGATTCTCATATGAAGATGATTATTAAGTTCTTCTTGTATTTTGAGTTTTAAGGATCCACAGAAATTCTCCTTTCTCCTTTATTCTTTTGTTCTAGAGTTTCATTCTCAGCCAAAAGCAAACAAAATTGTTATTTTATACAAATTGCCTTGAAAATCATGTACTTTCAAAACAAAAGAAAAGGCAATCATTTCCCAAATATACAGAATTCTTCTGATTAATTTTTAAAACACCATAGTCCTAGTTTACCTCTGGGAAATAAATAAAATTTAAAATATTTTATAGCTGGGCATGATGGCATATATCTATAATCCCAGGATTTAGGAGGCTGAGACAGGAAGATTGCAGGTTGGAGGTCAGCCTCAGCAACTTGGGGAGACCCTCAGCAACTTAGCAAGACCCTAGTTCAAAAAATAAAATAGGGATGGGGGTATTGATCAGAGATGGAATACCCATGGGTTCATTCCCCAGTATCTATATCTTTTGTCTACCTACACACACACACACACACACACACACACACACACACACACACACACGTTTTGTAGAAGGACATATACACTGTACTATGATCTTGGCCTGATGCTTGTCCTGTGGGGAAGGCTCTGGCTGGCATAGGGTCACACACAGCATTTTAAGTGAAAGCTCTTCACTGGTCCTTCCTATCACTGTTTAAAGGACCGATGGAAGATGATAACAAGTTGACATGATAAGCCCGTTGTGCCTGTGGGCTTCCTGAAGCAACAGAGGTGAAGGGCATTCACTGAACAATGTGTAGCTGCTAAGAACACAGCCACTAATTCTGCCCTCTCACTTCAAGCACCATGTATCATGTCAAGACCCCACCTCATCAGAATGGGGAGGTGATAGTCTACTACCTGGAGACAAAGTTTCATTCATTTCTGTTTCCTCACTTGCCAAATAAGCCATTTATAATTTCCAAATAATGCCAACTATGGAGTAAAATAGTGTTAGTGAAGAATCAAAGTATCAAATATATTGAATTCATCGAGTAGAATAGGTAAACTAAATAATGACATGGTATTTAATTTTATGGAAAAAAATTAAACATACGATCTAAGTTGAATTTTCAAAACTTTGGTAATATAATGTGATCAGTCTATATTTTTTTTTGTAGCACTGGGGATTGAATCCAGGGACATTCTACCTCTGAGCTACACTTTTACCCTTTTTTATTACTATTATTTTTAACTTAGAAAGAGGGTCTTACTAAGTGGCTAAAGGTCTTCCTAAATTGCTAAGGCTGGCCTTGAACCTGGGTTCATCCTGTCTCAGCCTCCAAGTACTGGGATTACAGACCTGCACCACCATGCCCAGCTGATCAGTCTACATTTTTTGTGATAAATCAAGGATCTGGATTGAATAAATAAATCATCTGGGAGTGGTGTTCATGCCGGTAATCCCAGCACTTAGGAGGCTGAGACAGGAGGATTTCAGGTTTAAGGCCAGCCTCAGCAACTTTACAACTTCAAGAGACCTTCAGAAACTTAGTTAGACCCTCTTTAAAATAAAAAATATAAAATAGGGATAAGGCTGTAGCTTGGAGAGAGAATGCCCCTGCGTTCAATTCTCAATAACACACACACACACACACACACACACACACACACACACACACACACACAAATCCCAAATCACAAGAAACTACAGAAAGAACATCAATGTTTTAAATCCAATCTGATTATAAATCCTAACATAATTTCTTTCTCTGTTACACTAATTTTAAGGCAAAATTATTCATATAAACCACTTCAATTAAGTTATTTAAAACACATCTTGATATGATAGATTATACTTATATACTTAAAATATATAAGTATACTTATATACTTAAAATGTGTAAGTATTAAAGTCAATAACCAAATAATTTGATTATGTTTATGGTATGATTCTTTTACAGTGATTTTCATACTAAGTATATTAAACAATTTTACTAAAGAACTTATCCAAGAAATGTGTATAGAATTTTGTTTTTGACTTTTGATGGTTTTATTAATAATCTAACATAATATGATATAGTTGGAAATTTTCATACCTATCAAAACTTTTAATTTGAAAAACTACATGATACAGAGAGTAATTTTAATAGAAAAGATTTTCAACAATACATGAAAATTCAATAAGCACAATTTCATTAATTTATTTCATTAATTTTTCTATCAATGCCAAATACTGTAGTATCAGCACATGATTCCAATACACTATTTGTCAATATAATTTTGTTGGTTAAGAAAATTTTATTTCTCTTACAAACCATGTTATAGATTAAGATTAAAATAAAAGTGAAATCGGCTCATTTGCAAAAAATAACCATCAGGAAATTAAAAGTAGAATGAATAAGTGTTCCTAAAGTTTGCAGATTTGGTAACATTGCTCCAAATAGTATATGTATCTCCTGAAGAATTTCATCATATATTGATGGAATTTCAAGTTAGCAACTGATAGCTTTCATCGCTGCGAGAAAACACTTGGTATAATCAACTTAAAATGATGAAAGTTTACTTTGTCTCATGATTGAAAAGGTTTCTGTCCATGTTCACTTGGCTCTGATGCCTACAAGTTGAACATTATCAGTAGATTTAATAAGATTCTGTCTGTAATATATGTATAAAGAGATTACAAAGTTTGCAATCAAAATTCAAGTGTGTATGGAAAGAAAAACTAAAAGATACAGAAAATTCAGTAAAATATGTATGACATTTGCAAAATTATGAGGATACAACTTTATGAAATTTTATAAAAAGCCATAAATCAATGCAATGTTCATGGATAGAAAAACTATAACCATGCAGGTGTAGTCTACCATTTCATCTACAATGTCATAAGGATTTTCATATATCTTCAGAAAGTCACTGAGAGTTCCTCTGTCACTATAAACGGCAAAGAATAAATGAAAGGGAAGAATGGGGAGATCCAAGAGGTTTTTAAAAATGGGTCTAAGCAGCCGGGCGTGGCGGCGCACATTTGTAATCCCAGTACTTTGGGAGGCGGAGACCGGAGGATCCGGGTTCGCGGCCAACCTCAGCTCTCTCTCTCTCTCTCTCTCTCTCTCTCTCTCTCTCTCTCTCTCTTTCTCTCTCTACTTAGTGAGGCCCTCCGCAACTTCGTGAGACCCGGTTTCAAAATAAAGTATAAAAAATAGGGCCGGGGGTGTAGCGTGGAGGTAGAACACCCCTGAGTTCAATCCCTGGTACCGCAAAAAAAAAAAAAATTGGTCTAAGCAAAATACCAATCACAGAATATAAAGCAATAAGTTTCAAGGTATATAAAGTTATATTAGCCAAAGATTCAGCATTAACACAACTGTAGGCAAAGGAGGGAGAGAATACAGTGCTAAAAGAGACCCTCAGGCTGAGCAGAGTGGCAGTGTCAGGGTGATGTATCAGTGACAAGAGGTTTAGCCATGTTATAACTAGTGTTGCTACAACTGGTAATACATAAATTTAAAAATTGAAATTACTTCCTCATGCCTCATTTTTTACTGTCTTAAGTTTCAAGTAGTTTCAAGTTCTTAATATGAAAAACAAAACTCATATATATTAGAATAAAATATTAGTAAATATATTCAAGACCAGTAGCAAAGAAAGGCTTTCTTTCACAGGCCCAGAAAGTGCGTAAGAGTAGCAGATAAGTTGTTGGATTGTAGGACTTTTCATTTCCTCATCTGTAAACCTCAGTATTTATAACACCAGACTCAACTGGAGAGAATATTGTGATGTAATATAGAATACATGGCTGCTCAGCAGTGTGTGCTTACTCCCTCCTTTCTTAACTGCCAAAATGTTCATATTTTACAGGTGAGGAATTTAAACTAAAAGGTGAATTGGTTGCCTTAGTATCTCAAAATGAGTCAAAGTACTAAAAAGTAATGAACCATTATCTTTTCTTTGACACTACATGCCCATCATTTTCTTGAATGTTTCGGTGGTTCCTATAACTTATAATGTCTGTGATGAGAAGAGGAATAGAAAATACACATGTATGTGCGTGTGTGTGTGCGTGTGCGTGTGTGTGTGTGTGTGCAGTGATTCTCAGTATGTATACTGCATATAAAATCATAGCAAGCGAAACAGCATTGTGCATAATGATTGAACAATTGATAATAAAAATTTCCAGATAGGATCAGGTAGAAGATATTTGCTGAAAACTTGTTGCAAAAGAGATATTCAACCAAGAAATATTTTTAGTCATGGTGTAAAAAATATAGAAAGTGCATTCAAAAAAGCTCTTCAGTCACATGGATACTTAAATACACATAAATGATACTAGGAAAGTGTTTAGTAGTTAGAAAATGACATGAATCCTTATACTGTTTCCACGATTACTTCTAAACAGTAAACAGGGAATCTACATTATGTTTTTGAATATTCCATTTATATGCAATCTCAAAATTTTCACTATTTTTTTTTGTTACCCTCTTCGATAGCAACTGCATTGACTAATCTACAGTAACTAGAAATACTGCAGAGAACTATCTGGGAAAGGTATTAATTTTGGAAAACAAACCTATCTACAACAATGGCCTTCTTACTATGCATCTTGATAGCACCCCTTAATAGTGCTATTAAGTTTGTTTCCAGACTGAGAAATGCATGTATCGAGTCTTCTGACAAATGCAGCCATACTCCATGAATGTTTGTATTTAGGTAATTATTAAAACAATGCAAGGAAACCTTAAGAATCTGCAGAGAGATCATCAAAATGGGTAAATCTACTTCCATAGACACTTCAATGCATGAGCTTAGAGGAAGACTAATATTAAAAATTCCAAACTAACCCGATCCTGCATCGAGATACAACCACAGTAATCCCCTAGTAGACTCTTAGACCACTCTGGAATTTATATTAATACTACCATCATGATGCTAATAACGGTAATGTTTTTTTTTTCCTTTAAGATGTATTCCTGCATTAAAAGGAAAAAAAAACTCAGCCCAAGAACCTATCCCTCATGTCTAGAACACCGGGGAAAATAAGAGAAGATCATTTCCACCTTTTCATTTTGAGAAAATCAATGGGCTATAAATAGAGCTCGAACTCTGCTGCTAAGAAAAGGACCAGAGAGACACATACTTGCCATTCTGTATGATTTTGAGAATGTCATCTGGGTTCAGTGAAATCCAATGGAAAGTTTTAGTTTGCTTGTTTGTTTATTTTTTATGTTATTTTGTATTGGTGCATTGTAATCATACATCTTGATGAAGTTCAGGGTGATAGAGGCATAGATGCACTCAACGCTCATTGAGCCCTCCCCCACAAACTTTCTTTAAAATTGCTTTATCTAGAGAGCTGAGAACAGTTTTTACAAACATTGTACTGTTGTATTTTTCTGCATGGTCCATTGGACTTGTTGAGGAAGAACTCATATATATGTCTAATCTACATCCTAGTCCCCAGAATGTGTATTACCTTTTATGACAAAATGTTTGGTTACTCAGCAATTTTGAGAGGAGAAGCTCATCCTGGATTGTCTGGGTGGGCCCTAAATGCAGTAAATACCATTCCTGTTAGAGGGAGGCTGAAGGAGATTTGAACCCCAGAGGAGACAGGATGGAGATGGAGCCAGAGATTAAAGAAACATCGAAACATCACCATAAACAAAGGAAGTCAGCAACCATCAGAAGGTAGAAGAGACAAGGAACAGGTTCTTCCCTACAATTCCTGTGGCAACAGGGCCATATCTGCTATAGACTTTCAGCTTCCAGAATTAGAGAAAAGAAATTTCCTTTTTTTTTTTTCATACTCAGGGTCATTTTACCTCCAAGTTACACCTCAGCCTTATTTTATTTATTTTTTTTTTGTTTTGAAACAGGGTCTCACTAAGTTGCTTAGGTTCTTACTAAATTGTTGAGGTTGGCCTCAAACCTGCAATCCTCTTATTTAAACCTCCCATATATTGGGATTTCAGGCACACCCTGCCCTACCTGGCAAATTTCCATTTTTTAAGCCACCAAATTTGTGGTCTTTTATTAGGGCAGCCCCAGAAAATGAATACAGTAGCCACAGGAAAGTAATACATTTCTTATGTCCACAAAAAATTAGTTGTTAAAATTTTCTGAGAGATTAAATGACTCATAGATACACAGCAAGCTGGCTTCTGACATAAACAAACAGTGGAATTCTTGAAGACACAATTTTGTTCTCCCTCTACTGTAGAGAAAACACATAGGAATCTTTCTTTTTTTAATACGTTAACAATCTCATATCCATGTTCATAATGGGGATGTGTGACAAATAATTCATTCCCAGAGAACAAAATATTTTCTTCAGACTTGTATGAAAGTCTTGGTAGAGTTAGTTGTCAATATGTTTTCTCGGCTTGTAAAATAATTACTGCACCAGTAGAGAAGCATCGAGAACAAAACTCATGGGAAAACCTTTCCTGGTTAACTCCAGCTCTTCTTCTGGGAACGGAAGCTGTGTGTTCAGATTTTTTTGTTCTATTGTAGTTTTGCCACTGAGCTAAGCCGTCCTTATTTGTTATTCTACTTAAAGATAGAAGTATTTTCCCCCTAAGAGAAAAATAGAAAGTATTAAGCCAAACTCGTAGAGAATATATTTCTTAGAGCATCTAAGAGGGTAAAAAATGTACAACGTTATGTAATTGCCTAAAAATAGTTCACTATATCATTAGACTCTAGCTTTCTGTCATATTTGACATTTATTTTTTTCTTTAATATACAATCTTTAGGCCAAGAGCAGTAATACCTGCCTGTAATCCTAGTATTTGGGAGGCTGAGATAGGAGGGTACCAGGTTGGAGGCCCGTGCACAGTTACTGATAGGACTCTCTTTCAAAATAAAAAAATAGCATAGGGCTGAGGGTATAGCTTCCAGTAGAATGCCCCTGGGTACAACCCACAGTATATAAAAAAGTAATTTTTATATACTATATTCAATGTTAAGGGAAAGATGATATTTATCTAAATAGTATATATTTCACTGGAAAAGTAATCCAATTTATCATTTTTAATACAATACAAATTTACTTTGTAACTTTTTTGTTTGCTTTCTGACACTGAGATTCTCCTCCACTAGGTAGTATAATGAACACATTTCCCCCATAATATTTGGCAGAATAAATCCTGCTCTATATTTAAATTGTAAAATGCAATTATACTATTTACTATAATATGACATTATATACTTTTAGTATCGATAATATTTAGTAGGAAGATTTCAAGAATATTTTTGAAAAACACAATGATAATACAATATATAACGGACACATTAAAATCAGTAATACTACATAGCCTCTCCACAAATATATTCTGATATCTGCTACTAATTAAGCATCGATTTTTATGTAGTAGTAAAGACACAGGAAAGTGCATTATCATCAAGCTCTAGCATAGGCTGGAAGCTCTGTGGTGTCCATATCTACTTACAATATATAGGTTGAGTTCATTTGATTTTTAGACCAAGATACATTTTTCAGTTGTATGAAAACCAGTTTTTATATTGCCTTATATATTAGCTAATCCTTGAAGATTCTCTTAAAATGATGTCAGTTGTAAGCTCATCATTAAAAAAAATCTCTATACCAAATATAACTACAAAACAAATCCTAATTCTTGAAATACTTTACATGTTTGGTTACTAAATTTTCAGGAAAAAATATATATTTTGGCCACTAATTTAGGTACAAACTTTAATGATAACTGGATAGCTAAGAAAGATGCCAGGGAAAGAATAGTAAGTAGAAAACATTGCTTCTCCAATTTATACTTATATTAAGTGATTGGTAAGAGTAGCATTACATCTTACCTACTTTCTTCAAAACTCTCTAGAAATAATAATAACATAGAATTTAAAATGTGTTCATGTAGTACCACATTGATTTCATATACTGGGATAGATGCTCAAGGACCCAAGTGTAAATCGAATGCCATCTCAGCCTTCAAAACGTTTTCATACTAGTAGAAAAAGAAAATAAATTCAAATGTTTGCAACGAAATGAAGAAGACAAGTACTGTAATAGAAATACTAGTAATGGGAGGGGAATCCAAGAATAAAAGTATCTTCGTCCCATGAATTGGATGAAGAAATTTTTATGAAAACTTTGCATTTAAATTTGCCCTTAAAGAGAATGGTTAGTATTTAGACAGTAACACTTGGAGAGAGTCTGAAAGGATTTTTGAGGCAAATAGAATTACAGATGGGGCAGGTTTGCAATTTATGAGGGAAGAAATAGGGAGCCCAGTTTATCTTCAACATGCACAAGAATCCGCAGGACTCTTAACCCCCTCCATGATTGAGCAATCATGAGGCAGTTTTCTCCTTTATTCTTCGTAGCATTCCTACGAAGCAAGTAGTGCTATTTTTTTCTCCCAAAATACAAAGGAGAAAATTGGTTCAGAGTGAATATAAGTAGTTTCTTGGTCTTGTAAATGAGAGGAATGGGATTCTGGTCTTCGGGGGAGTTTTCCTCCAGCATCAAGGCTGTGCCTCTATTTTGGAAACAGCCAGTTGGGACCATGCCATGAAAATCCCCAGATGTGTTTGTCCTCAAATTCCCAGGAGATGGAGTTCCATTTAGGGGGTTGAAAGGGAAATGGCAAATTGAGGAGTTTTTTTTTTCTGTGTGTACATGTGTGTGCATGTGTGTGTGTGTGTGTGTGTGTGTGTGTGTGTGTGTGTGTTTGTGTGTTACTAGAGATTAAACCCACAGGGATGTTCTTCCTCTAAGCTACACCCCCAGCCCTATTTTATTTTTATTTTGAAACAGGCTCTCACTAAGTTACTGAGGTACTCATTAAGTTGCTGAGTGCCTCACTAAGTTGCTGAGGCTAATCTCGAACCTGCGATCCTCCTGTCTCAGCCTCCAAGTATTGGGGTCACGGATGTGTGCCAGGCCAGGCTAAGGTTATGGTTTAAAATGCTAATTCTTGCAGTGGCTTATAGGATGGATTTAACTGGGGGGATGTGGAGTGGAGAAAAACACCAAGGTGATATGTGGCCAGTGTAGACAGCTGGATTTAGCTAGCATTAGAAAGCAGTGAGTTCTTGGGGGAAAAAAGCAGTGGTTAGGGTGGCAGAGAAATAAGTGTTATGTGGAAACCTTCTGTTGTCTGGATGAATTCAGGGCACTTGAGTTTAAATATTTCATAAAACTTGAACCAATATAGGTACTTGTTATGTAAAAGTCTCATTAGTACTGTACAGCTTCTACCAGTTCTATTCTTTTCAAAATAAATAGATAGATAAAAGATACTAACATGCACTCTTTTTTGTACTCGAGATGGAAGCCAGGGGCATTCTACTTCTGAGTCACACTCCACCCCTGTTTTAATTTTTTTTTTATTTTGAAATAGGGTCTTGCTAAGTTGCTGAATGTCTCGCTAAGTTGCTAAGGCTGGCCTCAAACCTGCAATCCTCCTGTCTCAACGTACCAGGTACTGGGATTACAAGCATGAGCCGCCATGCCTGGTCTAACATGCACTTTATTCCTGTAATTTTTTTATTCATCTTTCCTTAAGGTACTTAAAACAATAATAATCTTGAAGCGTTTGTCTTCCTAAAATCAGGTGTTGCTCAGCATTGTACTGTGCCTTGCTCTTGTGTTTCCGTTATCAGACCACTGTATTCAGAGAAAATAGCAATAAAATTCACAATTAGAGGGTCCTACTAGATGGGATGTACTCCTGATCGCATCAAAGACAATTTTATACTAAACACTATCATAGGAAATTACATTCGTGATGAGAGATTAATTATCCCATTAGGCACATGAATTATCCCACAACTTTGGTATTATAAATATATAAAAGATGGTAAGTACTATAATTGTAACTGTAAACTAAAATTGAGAATGGCTAAAAATAACACCCCAGAGAGATGCGACATTAACTTTACTGATTTTGCTTCACATTGATTTCTTCCTGGAGTCTTCACAGCAAACTTATTTTATTGAAAGTAGCACTTTGCTGGAGGTAAACACTCACCAGGAAATTGACATTGGAAATGTACAATTAACACAAAAGCACATGAGAAGTATCCCAAGCAAGTTTAGATCTCTGCTAGTCCCATGAAGGGACTATCATCGAAAGATCAGGAGAGGGGAGAACGTATTATCCCATGTTCTACCATTGGTTTTTATTTTCTTGCCCTTTCATACAGACTTTTGTAGGAATGAAATAAAATAGTTCAAAGGGATCATGATTCAAACTTTTAAAAAGGGACATGAAGAATTAAGTCAGTATTAGGAAAGGACAATCATATGAATGTAAATATATAGGCCATAGTATTCTCATACTCGCAGGCTGGAAAAACACACTAATTAGATCAAGATCAAGTCAGGAAAAATTATTTTAATCCTTAAGTTATATTTTCGCCATGATTGGTCTACTGATTGGTCAATAGGTGGTGCATTACAAAAACTGTGAGTTAAAACTGGAAATCAAATACAGATCATAAGTCTTAATCTATACTTATTTTTATTAAAGATCACCAATTTATAAATGTGCTGGTTTACATGAAAAGAACTAGTGTTCATTAACAGATATTTAGCATTTAGCGTAAATGATGCATTATAATAGCTATTGGAGTGTAGATGCTTCTAGACTTAAAAGAGGTTTGTCCCCATAAACTCATCAAAGGTGAAAATATTTTAAGTTGAAAATATAGTTAATATACCTAACCTACCAAACATTATAGCTTAGCAACCCACCATGTGGTCTCAGTTGTTTACCCTCCTGATCTAGTGTGGCTGATTGAGAGATGCTGCTGCTCAGGAAAGCATCACACCACATATCTCTCACCCTGGAAAAGATCAAAACTCAAAATTTGGAGCACAGTTTCTACTGAATGCATATGGCTTTCACGCATTTGTAAAGTCAAAAAAGTTTGGATCACAATTCCTACTGAATGCATATAGCTTTCATGCATTTGTAAAGTTAAAAAAGTTTGGAGCACAATTTCTACTGAATGCATATGGCTTTCATGCATTTGAAAAGTTCAAAAAAGTTAAGTCAAAATATCACAACCCAGGAAACATCTGTATTTTAAAAAGTGGATAGGATAATCTTCTCTTAGATACAGGAGAATATTTTAAGCAGAGGACCTGGTGTCTGCAAAGACACGCGATCAGTACCATTATCAGGTAATGTTGAAACTTAAGACTATTTACAGTTAGAAATATATGGTCTATTAGAAGGTTGCCATGACAGATCATATGTTTATTCAGGAAACATGTGCATTGTATCCACTCTTCTGTCAGTAATGTACACTCAAACTCAAATTAAAGCTGGATATAAGAAGATGGTGATATGTGAAGTTATAAATCACAAACCACAAACAAAACTAAATGAACAAGCATAAACTATAATGTGAAGTACTGAGATAGAGTGATTGACGGAAATACTATCAATGCACGTAGAAACCACACTGGAGTCCTTGACCCCAGCAAACGGCCATCTTGGCTCTTATCTGCATGCTGTAATCACTCATGACCTTTCCTTTTTTTCAAGAGTGTTAGGGTTTGGTTATAAGGTGTCCCTCCAAAAAGCATATGTGTTGGCAATACAACAATATTCAGAGGTGAAATAATTGAATAAGCACTCTAGCCTCGTCAGTGGATAAATCCACTAATGGATTAGTAATTTGAATGGACACAGAGGCAGGTAGGGTGTGGCTGAAGGAGGCAGGGCACTAGAGTCATGGCCTTGGAACTATATCTGTCCCTGTCCCTTTTCTCTGTCCGCTTTCAGCTGCTGTCAGTTGAACATTTTTGTTACACCCTGACTCCATGATTTTTGTGCCTTGGAGACAGCCAACCATGGATTAAACCTCTGACATCATGAGCCAAACAAATATTTCCTTCCCTAAGTTGTTGTTGCCAGTATTTCGGTTACAGAGGAAAAATAGCTAACTAATACAACAAATATACGATTGCTATAAATTGAATTGTGTCTCTTCAAAGTTTAGAATGTTGAATTCCTAACATTTATAGTTAAGCAAGAGATCAACAATGCACTAACTTGTGAAGATTCATATTATTGTTATTATTATTTTTTTAATCAGAAGACACAAAGTTAATTGACACAATGAGACATATCTTCTTCACATGGTTACTGTAGGGATCAAATGAAATAAGGTATCGAAAACCTTCAGTCCTTTCCTGTTGCCACCCACAGCTTATGAGTGATTCCCTGAATTTCCGGACACGAGCAAAAAACATCTCATTCCAAGAACAAAATACAATTCAATCTTTTGCTTCAGGAAAAGCCCTTTTTCTGAGACAGAAACTCTAAGGAAAATCTAGTGCGCCAAGGATCGGTGGGTAAGTTAATACCGTCAAACAGAGGTGCCAGGGGGCTCACGGGCCATTGTCCCATCCACATGTTCATCATGTACACAATTCTTGGAACACACTGGGTCTGTTCCAGTAGGTGGAGAGGGAGAAGGCTCGAGCTGGCCACAGCAACACACGGAACACTGTATCACTGCGCTACCTTTTCTGCCTCCCTACACACATACTCTTCCCTCCTGGGGTTGCCTCTCCAATGCACTACCTGTAAAGGAGCCCTCATCCAGACTTTAGCTTGGGGGAAACCTAAAAGAACGTATAACACGTCACATGCACACAAATGACAGATGCCTTCTTGCTTGTTCTAAGGTATTTAAACTGTCTCCATTCCCTACCAGAGTAAGAGCAAGCTCCTTTTCCTGGCAATTAAGGTCATCCACAAAATAGCCACCATTTTTTTTGTATGACGCATTATGGTCACTATTTCTCTATAGGAACATTACTTATTTAGCTGCTCACTGTTCCTTTAATGCATTTCATGTTTCACCCAGTTGTGCTTTCCTGTTGGATCTTTCAACTTACAATGCTCTTTATCCCATTTTTGCACATCAGAATTGTATAGTCTTTGAGATCCTCATCAAATACTATCATATCCATAAAGCCTTTCCAAATCTTTTCTTATGAAATGCACTATTTCTGTTGGGTTCCATTTGAACCCCAAGAGTGCTTTATTTGTGGTTTTTATTTACCTTTAAATTTAAAAATATTCCCTTGTTTTCTGAACTCTACTAATTTTAAACTGTGTAAGCAAAAGGATTAATACTAATGTTTTTGTATCTCTTACTATTCCTGATACCGAACTATGGTGTAGCTGTGTATATCCATATACCTTCTGTGGATCTAAATATTAAAATGAGTATAAATTTATATGAACTAATTGCAGAAAATATTCAAAAAACAATAATCAAGCCGGGCGTTGTGGCGCATGTTTGTAATCCCAGTACTTGGGAGGCTGAGACCAGAGGATCACAGGTTCACGGCCAGCCTCAGCTACTTAGTGAGGCCCTCTGCAACTTAGTGAGACCCTGTTTCAGAATAAAGAATAAAAAATAGGGCTGGGGGTGTAGCTTGGAGGTAGAATGCCCCTGGGTTCAATCCCCAGTACCGCAAAAAAAAAAAAATAATAATAACCAACAACAACAAAAAATGAAGATTTCCTCTTATCTCACATGCCAGAGAAAACTCCTATTGATACTTTTTATTCAGTATATTAAATTGTTTAACCAATAAAAATATTATTTTGACATCTGATATTAAATTGATAATGCCCACATTATTCTCAGTCATTCCTAAAAATAGACATGAAGTAAACAACAATAATAAACCATTAATATTTAATGATTTTCAGATTTGAAAATACAAGGGAAAAAATCTTTTAAAAAATGCATATGAAATGCAACATTTCAGCATGAGTGTACTTCGGGGTAGATATTCTTGCTTTTATATGAAATTTGTTTTTTATTTTAATTTACTTGGCTATTTTGCTATCCTGCTTCATAAATGTGGGCACTTCCCTTCTTTCTGTATTTGCGATTCTTCAGGTGCTTTATTGATATAGCTTTGTGCAGACCATACACAAGGCTTCCCGCACACACTTTGAGTTCTTTATGATGCAGAATAAAAGAGATAAACACCACAGAACCCCCCACACCCACCCTCTTAAGAGAAAATATTTAGTTCTCCATTCTTGAGTGTGAAAGTAGTTGTAGGGTTTTATTCTTAGATTCCCTTTATCAAGTTAGAAGAGTCCTTCAATTCCTAGCTTGCAGAGAGTTTTTAATCAGAAGTGGATGGAAAATTTTCTTCAATGCTTTTTAGTGTCTTCTAAGATGATTTTATTACTTTATTTTACCTTTAAATATGAATCACATTGATTGGTTCACAAGCAGGGAAAAAGCCTGCATGGTAATGATGTAATGTTGTTTTCATACATATTTGGATTAAATTTGCTGAAATTGCACTTAGAATCTTTATATTTATGCATATAGGTTATTTATTTGTATTGTATTTTTTCTAGAAATGTCTTTGCCAGATGTGTGTATCTGTCTTAATTAGGATAATAACATATTCATAAAAAGATTTAAGAAATATTTGGTCCCTCTTTTTGCATGCATGTATAATTGGTGGTTTATTTCTTAAATACTAATCACAAATTAACAGTAACATTGCCAAACTCTATACACTGTTAAATATTTGGTAAATTTATCCAATAAACCCTTGTGACACTGAAGAGTTCTTTGCACATGGGTGTAAAGCTAAAACTTTATTTTAAAAAAAGATGTAGAGTTACTAGTGTTTTCATTTTCTTCTTGTTTGAGTTTTGGTCCATTTTGATTCAAGGAATTTGAGCAGTTTATCCAAGCTGTCAAGTTTATTGCTATAAATTATTCATAATACATTCTTTATCTTTTTAAAATTTTGGATGTGTAGTGATATACTTTTCTCATTTATTTTATAGTTATTTTATTTCTTTTCCTTCTTCTTCATTTATCTGCCCAGAGATTTATCACGTTTATTGATGTTCTCAAAAGATTGGTTTCTGGCACAACTATTTTTTATAGTTTTTCTGTATTTTATTTCAGAGACTTCTGCTCTAATATTTACTATTTCTTTTTTAATTAATTCTTCACTGTCTAGATTCTCTAGGTGAAAACAATTAATTAACTGAAGAATTTTTTTGATGTTACTTGTCTTCATTTTTATTGTATTTGTAATAATTTATTGTCCATTTTGATATGTATTTGATCTATGTGTAGTTTGGAGTAATATTAAATTTCTTAATATTTGCAAATTTTCTAAATAGGTTTCTCTTATTTATTTCTAATCTAAACCCACTGTGATTAAAAGATGCACCTAGTATAATTTATATTCTTTTAAATGTGTTGTTAATTGTCTTACAATCCTGAATGAACCTATCTTCCATTTCTATGTGCACTTGAAATAAATGTGTCTTGCTGTTGTTATATATAATATTCTATGTTTTAGTGAAGTCATGTTGATTGTGCTGCTCAAGTTTTCCATACCCTTGGTTATTTTATGTCTGTTATTTTTATGAATTATTCAGAGGTGATTACTGCAGACTCTGACAAAAAAAAAAACAACACATCAATTTACCTATTTCTCTTTGGAGTTCCAGCCATGTTTGTGTCTTCTGTTCTAAGTTCTCTTATTATCCCAGGCACAAGATTGTTTAGGGTTTGGATCTCTTAATCCTATGATACTCTTATTTATACCTAGTGATATTACTTTAAAACATAATTGGTCATATATTAACATAACTACTACAGTTTTCTTTTCTAAATAGAATTTTTATTTTAAAATAATTTTACTTTTAAAGAAAAAATATGAAGAAAACACCTGGATCGAAAATATATTTAAAAAACTGTATCTGTGCTGAACATATATAAACTTTTTTCTTGCCTCATTCCCTAAATAATACATGAAGATGATTACAATAAATTTAAAGATCTAGCATTTATATTATATTAAGGAGTATAAGTAATCTAGAAATGATTTAGCATGCATGACAGAACTGTGTAGATTTTGTAGAAATACTACACCATTTTGCCTAAGGGACATGAAAGTTTACAGAATTTGCTATCCATGGGTGAGGGGTCTTAACACCTCTTAACAGTTCTTCATGGATACTAAGGGTAATTGTGTTTGGAATCTATGAAGACAGCTCTTAAATCCAATACTGTGCTATGAGATTTCTACCTCCTTCTCTCACTGTGCCCTCTCCCCCTTTACCTTGCTCTTCTGGAAAGCGTCTTGGTGAACTCAGCCCTTGAAATTTCTTCAGGCATGACCACAGGCAGTGGCTATTACTGAAGGAAACTCTCATATGATATGTCAGATGAGCGTCAACCTAAACTGGTCCCTCCGCCATGCCCCACAATTCTGGCATATATGTTTTATCTAACAAACTCATGTCTTCTCTGCAGGACATCGACAGTTCACCCTGTCTTCCCCACTTCCTTTACTTCCCAGGACAAAGTCTCTGTCATATTTCCAACTTTCAATGTCCCACTAAAATCCCAGCAGAATTTTTAAAAATCCAATTTATTAACTAAACTAAGCACACATGATCCTTATTTCTTTCTTCACCACATGCACATCTTCTTCTTCTAGTGATAGTTCAAGAAAAAGTTGAATGTACTTGCTGTGCAAATTTCCTCAACGACGATGTAATTCTCTACCCAAACCACTGAGCACACGCCAACTATTCTGTTGCATCTGCTCCTGTTAGCACCAGTGGCCACCGGGGCTCAATTCTTACATGCACTGAAACATAGCCATAGCCTTTTTGCTCCTTCCAACAAAGAAGTATTCTTATGTCAAAAATTGTTCTTGGTAGGCACCTAGGTCAAGTTCTTCTATCTAGGGATATGAGCATCACAAAAGATTTAGTTGTTGTGTTTTGTTTTGTTGGTACTGGCTATTGAACCCAGGGGTGTTCCACCTCTGAGCTACATCCAGCCCTATTTTATTTTATTTATTTTTGGCAGTACCGAGGATTGAACCCAGGGTCATTCTATCTCTGGTCTACACCCCCAGCCCTATTTTTAATCTTTATTTTGAAACAGGGTCTCACTAAGTTGCGGAGGGCCTCACTAAGTAGCTGAGGCTGGCCATGAACCTGCGATCCTCCTTTCTCAGCCTCCCAAGTACTGGGATTACAAGCGTGGGCCACCACGCCTGGCTCCTATTTTATTTTTTATTTTGAAACAGGGTTTCACTAAGTTGCCGAGGGCCTCACTAAGTAGCTGAGGCTGGCTGCAAATGAGCGATCCTCCTGTCTCAGCCTCCCAAGTACTGGGATTACAAGTGTGTGCCACCACGACTGGCACTTGTTTTGTTTTTTTTTTAGTCGCATGTCTCACAGATATTTTGTTATTTCACATGTATTCCTTTTAAAATTGAAATTTAGATAATTTAGGTATGTCCTTGGATTGATGTGCACCAAATGTATCTCATATACAAACATAAGTAAGTAGAATAAAGGAAATTTGGGGGAATTCATGCTAACAACTTTCAGTTTTTAGCTTCCACATAATGAGGAGAACATGTTTGAAAGCATTTTGTCAGTGTAAAATAGTAAAATAAGAAAAATAATACTATTATATGATAAAAATTAAAAATTGTGCTGCCTAAGACGTGTGAAATCCATTGCATTTGGAAATTATCCAATGATGCTTTAAGACAGTGTTTGCTAACTGTGAAAACCCATACAAATCACAATAGCAAAGTGAAAACTTTAGAGTGTGGTATATAAATATTTTTTTCTTTTCTTTTCATTTTTTTTATTAGTGCATTGCAAATATACATCTTGAAGGATTTCAGGGTGGTTGATATATACATCCACTCATTGGTCAATTAGCCCTCCCCAATTCCCACCCCCCTCCTCCCCCCCTTCCCGCTTTCATCATAATAGTTGACTTTGATATCTTTGTGTAAGTCCATCCTGTGCTCCAGTTTGTTTCCCTCTCCTTCCCTCCCGTCTCCCCCAGTTAGTTTGCCTTCTTCACTCATCTGAGGTTTTCTGTCTTTGTCTGTGGTCCTTCCTGGGCAGGGTCGTGGCTCATCATCCCCTGACCTCGGCTCTGGGGTACTATGGGGCGGGGCTGGGGACTCCCCCCCCACATCCCCAGAACCAGGGTGAGGGGTTCTCCTGGGGCAGGGCCAAGGGCTCACCCGCCCCGTGTCTCCAGTGCCAGGGGGGAGGGGTTCTCCAGGGGCGGGGCCAAGGGCTCACCCACCCTGCATCCCCAGCGCCAGGGTGGTGTCTCCAGGGGCAGGGCTGAGGCTCACCTGCCCCGTGTTCTCAGTGCCAGGGGGAGGGGTTCTCCAGGGGCGGGGCCGAGGGCTCACCCGCCCCACATCCCCTGCACCAGGGAGTCTCCAGGAGCAGGGCCAAGGGCTTACCCGCCCCTTGTCCACAGCACCGGGAGGAGGGGTTCTCCGGGGGCGGGGCCAAGGGCTCACCCACCCCGAGTTGACAGCACCAGGGGGAGAGGTTCTCCAGGGGCAAGACTGAGGGCTCACCCTCCCCGTGTCCCCAGTGCTGTGGAGGTCTTTTGGGGGACAGGGCCAAAGGCTCACTCTCCCCGGGTCCCCAGCGCTGGTGGGAGGGGTTTTCTGGGGGCAGGGCCGAGGGCTCACTTGCCCTGCATCTCCAGCACGGAGGGATGGGGGTGGGGCACCCCTGGCCTCCAGCAGATGGCGATTGCCGACAGCCCGTGCTCCTGCGGGAAGAGGTGTCCTGGCTCCAGGAAGCAGATGAAGGAGATGTTGGCCAAGGACATCCAGGAGTCTCAGGGCACCAAGGCTGCCGAGGTCCTCTCAGCCATGGAGCTCAGGGTCCGGTTGGCACAGAAGGAGCAGGAGCTGGCTAGAGTCAAAGAGACCTTACAGGGGAGAACTGATGTTTGATGTGGATTTCATCACGGTCCGATGTCGACTGCTTTCGATGGTGGACTATAATTGCTGGTTTCACAAGAATCAGCTGTTTCTTTGCTGGAGGATTCTGGGGTCGTGGTGCTGGTGTGGCTCAGCCAAGATGGCACCTTTGTCTCCGCTCTCTGCTTACCAGGTGAAATGTTTTGAGCTCCCTACTGCCCTCTGCTCTTTCCACTGCCTCGCACTCCGCTGCACTTCGTCTCCCATTGTTTTGTTGAGTTTTAGCTGCCCTTGTTTTCTTGTCAAGAAGCAGTCTTCCCGCCCGCCGAGCTCCAACCCAAAGCCCAAGCGAGACACTGCCTCTCGCTATCCCGCCATCTTGTTCTCTTAAATTTAATTTGCTCACTCGATAAATTGCTTGGGAAAGAAAACTACTTCTGTTTCTCCCTAAATAACATGCAGCTGTCGAAATTAGGATGAGAATGACACTGTTAATTATACATATGCTGTGCAGGGAAGTAAGAGGTTTAAACTTTTATTTTTCTATTCCACTGAACCCATGATGAAGATCAATGGCAGGTGGATGGGACCAAATATATAAAATTACCAGCCTGCCCCGATTATTGAATGCAGTATATTCAAATGAGACCTTTTAAGCTGTTAAGTAATAATCTCTAAGAACCCAGGGGAAAATTTTAATGGGGTGTGATGGGACGTTTGCTTGTAAGTGGATAAGTGGCTTGTATTTGATTAGCCAAGTGAGGTATGGAGAGCAGACACAGTAGAAGAAGGATCTCAGGATCCTTGTAACCATAGAGGGAGACTTCGCGACATCAGGCAACGGTCATTACGTCTCCCGGTGAGTGGAGGATGGCAGAAAGCTGTGTCCAGAGTTGACCTTCAGGCATGAGCAGGTATAAAAGCATACCCTCTTATCTGCTACCGAGAGCTGAGCCACTGATTGCCTCGGAAGGGACTGTCTGATGATGCATCTGCCACGGACTGGGTTTCACCTGACTGCTCTCATTCACTGTTCCCTTCCCCGACCTCTTAGATGTGACTGCTGAGGCCAAAAAAAAAAAGAAAAAAAAAAAAGAAAAAGAAAAAAAAAGGGAGACAAATTCTCAGAAAAAATTCACCATCACATAGCTTTGAGGATAGGGATTGACCTGTGAATATGCATTAAAATAGAAAATGAACAACAGTTGACATACATCAGTCTTTTTTTGTGTGTGTATGTGGTACTGGGGATGGAAGTCAGGGCCATTCTACCTCCGAGCTATGCCCCCAGCTCAATTTTATTCTTTTATGTTGAAACAGGGTCTCACTAAGTTGGATAGGGCTTCACTAAGTTGCTGAGGCTGTCTGCAAACCTGAGATCCTCCTGTCTCAGCCTCCCAAGACCTGGGATTATAAATGTGTGCCACGACACCCAGCTACATCAGTCTTGATTAGTAGCAAATGATTCCCCTTTGAGACGTATTTGGAAAGAATATAAATATCTCCATACAAACAGAAACTGCTGCAAACCTGAGAAAATATCACATTAAGAAGAGACTCTATTAAGTAGAAGGCAAAACATTTTATGACGAGAGTAAGCGTAAAACAATGTAATAAGTTAAATGCCTCAGGTAAATGCCTCCGTTAAAAGACAGGTGAACGCATAAGTTAATATGAGTTAATAAAGGGAAGTACATCAAACAGACTATCTCCACTATGTGAGTTGTCTAACATTTCACTTTTCCCTGAAGGATATTAAATAGCAAATTTCCAAAATTACAGGGTAAATTAAATGTGAAAGTAGATTATTGCTCAGAGAAGCATTTAAGATTTTGTAGAAATAATATTTAAATACCAGCTTTTGAGATCTTTAAACACACAGAGAGAGCACACTTACACAGACTCACACACTCAAGAATAGGCTCACAGCCAGGGATAGTGGTGCATGCCTGTAATCTCTGTACTTGAGAGGCTGAGAAAGGAGGAGCGCAGGTTCGAGGACAGCCTCAGCCAAGTAGGAGACTCTCACTAATCTAATGAGACTCTGTTTCAAAACAAAACAATTTTAAAAGGTCTAGGGGTGTAGCTCAGAGGTAGAATACCCCTATGTTCAATTCCTAATACAAATAATATATATGCATCTATATATATTATCACCCAAGAAGTGTTTGTAAAGACAAAGCAATTCCAGAAAACTCATTTCATAATGTTTGACTTACCAATAAAAAGCGCTTAGGGGAGAAATGTGGGGAGGGGGATAGGAGAACTGATGAAAGAAACAGTTCAAATAATGGGACCCGGAAGGAAACACACCATGTGATTTGTGCATGTATGTCTATATCACTTTGAGCCTCGCTCAGATGTATAATTATAATGCATTGATAAAAGTATAAAAATGTCAAAAGACGAATAACATATTTAAAGAGAATAAGAACTTCTGATGTCACCAGAGAAAGATCTATTATGTTTTTAGGGCCAGGATATCTGGGACCGCAGACCCAGACCTGTCCCAGTGCTGCATGACTAGAAGCGTAACTGAGCTCCACGTATGAATGCCATCTGGGTCCTGTTGTCTTGGACACTGGCATTGTGGTCCGGTAGCAATGTTGGCATTGTCCAACCTCACCAGCCCCAGTGCCTGGGTTCAGGTTTGGCAAAGAAAAAAGGAAAGCAAGGAAACTTTAACAACCACCTGCAGCTCCAAGACACGTAACAGAGACAGGAGCAGAGAGAAAGACAGATCGGGCTCTTTATCAGTCTGACAAGTGGAAAGTCATGTGTCGAATACCTCGTGGGTGGGAAGCAGCCCAGCACTGAGTGCAATATCCAGGCTGTGCATCTCAGTATGCTGAACACGCATGCACAGCTGGCCGCATCTGTGCTGCATGGTGCAGGGAGCTGGGGATGCAGGGAGGAGCCTCCCATTTTGGACTGGTGGACGTAACCAGGAGAAGCACATTAGCACTGAACATTGTGAGTTGCTGAGCCACTGTGCACGGTCCTGACGATGTTCAGTTCCAGGGATGTGGAGGTCTTGTGTGAGACGGAGCTGAAGGGTCTCCTGACTGTCAGAGAATGCACCCCCTGTGACAGAGCAGCCGAGGCTTTCCATGGAAGGATGCTGTGTGGAGAATCAGGGATGAGGAGAGGAAGCAGCCCAGGGGCACGAGAGGTACCGTGGGCAGAGCAAAGGTGCTGAGCAGCATTGCCACTGTACCTCAGCCTGAAGGAGCCTCGTGCTGTGCACACATAGAATTCTCTGGCCGTTAGGAGACCTAAGAAAATTATTTATTAATTTGAATGGACACTTAACGTTTATACAACAGGAAAATGGCTGAGGAGGACGCAAGTGTACTCTGAGACCTTGAGGACTATGTAAAATTATCCTTGGGGAAGATAGGGTAATATTTTTATACCTTAAAAATAATCAAAATGAGGTTCAGAAAAGTTTAATGGTGTTCGACTACAAGATTGAAGGCCAGATCTTTATTTATCAGTTCCAATGCCCCTTGTTTGTGGGTGTGTGTGTGTGTGTGTGTGTGTGTGTGGTACTGGGGGTTGAACCCATGGGTGTTCTACCTCTGAGCTACACCCTTAGCCCTTTCTTTATGTTTTGTTATTTTGAAACAGGGTCTCACTAAGTTACCCTGCACTGGCCTCGAATTTTCGATCCTCCTGTCTCTCCCTACCAAGTACTGGGATTGCAGGTATGTACAAGCACATCCATCCCACTACGGCTTTTATTACACTACACAAAGCATGCATTTTGAATGGGTCTCATCAGTTTTGACCTTGCCTTCCTTGAGCACATTCATAGAGACTTATAACTAGTATGTGGATAACTTAACTGTATGTGATTAGAGTATTTCTATTGGTTGTACTCTACTCATTTTTCATATTTAGATGCTATAATTTTAGCACAGGGTCATAAAATATGTGGAAAATACTGAATTTAAAAGTTTTAAGATTTGGCCAGGCATGGTGATTGGTGACACATGCATGTCTGCTATCCTGATACTTGGGAGCCTGAGACAGGAGGATCTCGGGTTCAAGGCCAGCACAAAGTAACTTACCAAGACCTTTTTTCCAAATAAAAAAAATAAAAAGGTCTGGGAGTAAAACTCAAAGGTAGAGTGTCCCTGGGTTCAATCCCAATACCACAAATAACATTTAAAAAATTTCCCTTGTCAAAGAGAAATATTTTTCCCAATTATCATGGTCTTATTTTGCATACTACAAGATTATGAATAAGTTTATTTTTCTGTAAAGTTGTAGCTCTAGAACAATAAAGGCTTTTCTTTCATCATGACTGCTCTCAAGAAAACATAACAACATAAGGAAATAAATAAAAAGTCAAAGCAGAGGTACCATGAATGAAATCAACATTCGCATGGTTTTATTGAATTGACTTCAGACTAGGTAATGACCATAGGAACCCAAAAAGGGAAAGTTGCTGAAAAGATGTCAAGAATTATGAAACACTGTCTTGAAACACCTGCCTAAATGTGATTGGAATTGATGAAGAATTTCTTGAAAATGAGAAGCACCCAATTCAAGAATGATGTATGTCGATAATAAAAAAGGGTTCTTCCGCAGATGTTTAGTGAAATGGATATCAAACTAAATCTGATGTGAAAACAAGTCAAATCTGCTAAGATTAAACAGGAAACTTTAGAACAGATCATTAGTACATTTGCAGAAGTAGGTTTCCTTGGTATTACAAGAAAGTGTTAAAAACATATAAAAGCTGGGCCGTGGTGGTGTCCACCTGTAATCCCAGTACTTGGGAAGCTGAGACAGGAGGATCACAGGTTCAAGGCCATCCTCATCAAATTAACAAGGCCCTCAGCAACTTAGTGAGACCTTGTTTCAAAATAAAAGTAAAATAGGGCTGGGGGTGTAGCTCAGAGGTAGAATTCCACTGGGTTCAATCCCAAGAATGCCCGCAAATATATATATATATATATATATATATATATATATATATATATATATATGTATGTATATATGTATGTATATATATATATGTACATATACATATATGTACAAAATGACATTTTAATAGATTAGAATTGAATAATTAAAAATGCTGCATTTCATTTATTGACTGTGATCAATTAAACTGAATTGTGTCCTGGAGTGTATTTTCACTCTTCTTTTAAGTCTTCTGTAGAGAGCAGGAAGCCACCTGAACCTGTGTACACGTTTCAAGGTACAATACATTATTGATGATAAAAACTTCACTGCTATGTCTTTACTTTTCAGGCATTGTTCTCATTTGGTCACAGCAGAATCAAAGATAGCATTTCCTTTAATGGAGTCCAAGTTCATTTCTTCTCATTTACCACTGAGGGTTTTATGTCAGCGATGTCGAGTCAGGACCTAGTCTCTCCTTCTATTTTGCTGTTCTGGACCTTCTAGGCATGCGTGCCACCACAGGCACTCAACTGAGCATCCTCTCCCCCATCACTCTTGTCCATCAACCAGTGGCAAAAGCAGCAGCTAAGTGCAGGGTACATTCTGCTCAAAGAACAGGGCCAGGCATCTATACAGAGGCTACTTAGCATGCACTGAAATTCACCAGCAGGGGCTCTATTGTATTCCCTGTTAATAAGAGATAAAAATGTTGATAATGCACCTTTCAGGAAAGTAGCAGTCTCACCCACCTGTCTCAAAGTTATTATGAAGAATGAAAGCTTTTATGTATTCCTCTTCAGAATTTGGGTAAATAACAACAATTGGACTATATAGCTCATAAAGGGTCTAAAATAGAACACAGAGGCACTATAAATTTCTTTGTTTAGAACGCACAAGCAGTAACAATATAAACTTCTGTAGGCACTATTTATTGCCAAAGTCAAGTGGAACGTCACTGAAGATAAGCTCAACCAGTACTAGAATAACTTCCACTCCTAATTAAATCTCTAGCTAGGCTGTTCCCCTGTGAGCATATATTATTTACGTGTTATGCACTGACATGTGCAGATGTGAATACCCATATACTTTAAAAGCCCTCGTGTGTTTAATAAAGCACGTGTGTTAAAAAGCAGAAGGTCATTAGCCAGTGATTGCTTCTGTACCCTAAGCTCCTCTGTACACAAACAGGAACCTGGAAGCTTTTCTTGCAACTGGCTGAAAATGAAAGGCAGAAAGAAAAAAGAACCTCAACCAACCACAGTCAGTCAAACATACCACTGGATATGCAACGAGGGACTCCCCTAAGACCATGTCCAAAGAAGGGAAACGCCTCATTGCACCTTTCCCAGAGAATTGCCGATTGAGCCAACCAGCCTGCAGTCTCTCTCTCTCTCTTTCTCTCTCTCTCTCTCTCTCTCACACACACACACACACACACACACACACACACACACACACACATATACATTTGGAGTTTGACTGAAACACTGAACCCAAGGGTGCTCCATCACTGATATATATATATATATATATATATATATGCATATATCTCCATCACTGATATATATATAATCTTTTTTAATTGTTTATTTTGAGATTACAGGTCTGTGCACTTGCCTGTAACCTCAGTACTTGGGAGGCTAAGACAGGAAGGCCACAAGTTCCAGGTCAGCCTCAGCAACTTAGACCCTCAACAACTTAATGAGATTCTGTTTCAAAATAAAAAAAGAGGGCTGGGGATGTAGCTCAGAGATAGAATACCCCTGGGTTCAATCCCCAGTACCACAGTAAAATTAATTAATTAATTAATTAATTAAATAATAGAGGCATTTTTAGGTTAAGAAAATGGTTAAGGATGAGAATTAGAGTAGAAGAAAGTTAAGAAGGCAGGAAGGACAAAAAATAAAATTCTTAATTTTATTTGCTAAAAGGTGTATATAAATTTCAAACCAAGAAAAAGTCAATGTTTAGTATAACATATTTATGTTACAACTTACCTTGTTATGACTTCTTATTATCATGTTATAAATTGTAACTTACTTATGTTTCCTTTTATCACGTCAGCAATATTTTTTAGTTTTCAACATATAAATATTGAATAGTATTTGCTCCATTAATTGCTCCATTAATTTCCAAATAGTTTTTCATTTTGATACTATTTTGACTGTAATTATTTTAGCTATTTGTAGATGATTTATATATAAATGACATTCATTTTTATCTATTATTTTACATCCTGTAACCTTGACAAAATCTTTTATTAGATTGAATAACTTTTTCCGTAAACCTTAGAAATACTTTTTGTGTCAACGTGTGTGTCATCTGTGATAAAGTACAACTTTATCTCTTATTTTCCAATCTCAAGGCCGTTCACATTGCTCTTATCTCACGCTGCCTGGTACCAGCAGTCCTGTGCTGAGCAGCAATGTGGAGGGCAGACATCCTTGATTTTTTTCTAAGTTTAAGGGAAAACTCAAAAGGCTCATTTTGAAAAAAAAAAAGCTTCCTTTCATTCCTAGTTTTTATGAGTTCTTAATCATGAATAAGCATTGGATTTTGGCAAAAGCTTTTTTGGCATCTGTTGAAATAAGTATCTGGATTGTTTCCTTTATTCTGTCAATACAGTGATTATCTAATTTCTGAATATTGAAATAATTTGCATTCCTGATAAGCCTCCAGCCTCTCCGCCATTATGGTGTGTCTATCCTTCTCATGCACGGTGGGACGGGATTGGATAATATTTGTTAAGGACACTGGTCTGTCCTTCTTGCACTGTTTTCTGAAATAGATTGGTGCTCTGCTCAGGACCCCTTGTCTTTTACAGCCTGAAGTACTCATTTGGAGTGCTGAGAATGCAGGCAGCTGACCACTCTCAGCTGAGTCCCTCTCCAGCAATTTTCTTAGCCTGAAAAACCCACCTTTCCCAAAGCCTGCCATGGCTATGCGATGTCACAGGCATTTGAGAGGGACAAGAGCTGTGTCTGCTGGGGGCAATCCATGCATTGGTAAATGCTTTGAACATCTGAGAGGGAGTAATCGTTTAAAGACTACGTTTGAAGCCAGTGGTCCACCTGTTCTGCTATTGCAAGTCTAGCATCCCCTCCAAGCTGAGGAACAGTAAAAGCTGATGATTAGGTACAGAGGTCAATTAGAAGAGCAGAAAGGTCCAGAGAGAGAGTTAATCCTTCACAGAAAGATCTCCCTGGACTCCATAAAACTTATTGGCTTTGGTAATCCCCTATTGTTTGTCTTTGAAGAAGTTCTGCCTCCGTGATCAAACCCAAATTTGTACTGGGGATAGTTATAAGGAAGCAAACCTTAAAAATGGATATATGAATTTGTTCTTAGATTTCTGGAATTTGTAGACTGATCTAATTATATGAAAGACATCTAAAAACCTGTGCTCATCTATAAAGGGTACACCAGGTGTACATCATGCAGTGTAAGATTTACTTAAATTTAACACCTGTAAATACAAGAACTCAAATGATTACAAAGAAAGTGTTGTGGCTAATCATGTAGCTGCTGCCAGAGAACACATTGGCAAAAATATAAGGAATGTAATTGCTTCTTTATGTACTGGAGAAGATGATGAAAAACCTGAAAAATCTCAGAACTTCACATCACCAATTCAGTGTCCATGTGAAGGAACAGGAGCTACTATACTTTCACACACACACACACACACACACACACACACTCACACACAGCCTATCTCCTCCAGCCTGTGTCATATTTAACGTCTGAGAAAAACAAATGCAAAATCCAGTCTTTTAGGCAGCCAAATTAAACACAAATTTAGTTGACAATCTCACAGGACCTGTTATGTTGAGGTTAGGACATTTATTGGGAAGTAGTGAGACCCTCATATGGTGAAGGATACCAACAGGAAGATTCTTTAGTAACTGGGGACCTCAAAATCGTAAATGGTATCGAGTCTTCTTTATGAATAGAACAACCCTTATTTCCCTTTGGTTGAGAAGTCATCACCTCTTGCCTGAATAACTTAAAATTACACCACACAGTAGTTTGCCTTTTAAGGAATATCTGCTCACCCCCAGGGACCTGTCCTAACCATTCCTCACTGTTTCTAGGTGTATAACTGGGTCCAATTCCCTAAGTAACCCAGAGGGTCATTGTCTCAGTCAATATTCTCACTGCTCTAATCCAAAGCAACTGACCACTCACCTTAGAGGAAGAAAGATTTATTCGCTCACAGTCTGTTGGAAATCCCAAGAGATCTGCAGAGACCTGTCAAGCCAGGCCTGCAGAAATCAGGGTGTGATAGTCAATCTAGTTTGTCAACTTGACCTGATCATGACACACCCAAGATCATGTGACTTTGGGTGTGTCACAGCAAATTAAACAGAAAGCCTGCCCTGAATGTAGGCAGCAGGGTTCTGATAGGTGCAGGACTTAGATAAAAGAGGGAGAAGCCGTGTAGAGCGATGCGCGACTCTTTCCGAAGAAAACTCATCTGCTCTCACCTGAGATCGTCGGCCTCCGGCTCATAGAACTGGAACTTCGCCGTTTCTCTGAAGAACTTCTTGATCTTCTGCTCTCATCTGAGATCATCGACCTCCAGCCCTTCGAACTGAAACTTCACCATCATTTCTCCAAAGAGCTTCCTGATCTTCACATCTTGGACTGGGGCTGAATTAGTGGTTGTTCCAATCCTAAGACTCCAGCTCTTAGACAGCTCGACCAGCTACTGGTTCCTCTGACTCTCCACGTGCAGTCAGAACTTGGGACTACATTGCTTCAAACTGTAAGCCCATCTGATAAATCCCTTCTTCAAATATACTCATTCTGTGAATTCTGTTAATCTAGTGAACCCTGTCTAATACACAGGGCATGGTTGCAGGAAGTAGAGACAGGGAGCGAGAAAGGCTCTGCTCTCAAGTTGGGGAGGCCAGAAACAAGAGCGGTCAAACAAGCAAGGGGATTCAAAGACACAAGTGCAGTCCCTAAGACCACACCTCCAGGGACCCACCTTCTCCAGCTACACCCTACCTGCCTACGTTGCCACCCAATAAACATGTTACAATGGGTTTATCCACTGAAGAAATTATAATATCATGGCTTAATTATATCAACTCTGAACAGTAATGCAGGAGTTCTTTAGGGGACATTCTGTATCTACAGTCATACATTATATATGACCTCTAAGCCATTGTCAACCACAATGAAGGGAAATGTTGACCTATCTCATTGATAGAAAAATAAAGAAATGTGAATGACAGGTGTGAAACGGATTGCTGATTACTAGTGTTGGATCAGGATTACTTGGATATAATATACTAATTACTTGGATATAATATATAATATACTTGGATATAATATAATATAATAAGCTCACTACACAGGGATGCTGGGAATACAGTTTTAGTTTATGATCTGAGAGTAGCTATAACATGTAGCTTGTTTAGTGACTGAAGGTTAAATCAAAAACTGGTCTCCACTAAATTGAGTTAAAATCCCACCTGGATATGTGTATTACTCAGCATTTTCACAGCTGTAATCTAAATATCTGACCATGTTACTTAGAAGAAGGAAGATTTATTTGTTCACGGTTTCATTCCATGTGAGGCCAGGGACTATGAATTTCATGGCAGCGGTGGGAAGTGGAGAGAGAGAGCCCAAGGCTGTGCTCCTCATGTCATGGAGGCTAGAAGCAAGAGAGAGAGAGAGAGCAAGGGGAGGAGGAACCATGTATAATCCCCAAGGCCACAGCACCAGGGACCCACGTCCTCCAGTCACACCCTACCAGCCTGGGCCATCCCCCAGATAAATCCATCACAATGGATTTATCCACTGCTGAGATGACAACCAAGCCCTGCTTCCAACATTGCCACCCATTTCCATGAGGGCTGGGGGCACCCCCAAATTCAAACCATTACACTCTGCCCCTGGCCCCGTAGACCTCATGGCCAGCTCACAATGCAAAATGCATCCAAGAGTTCCCAAAGTCTTAAGAGTCCCAGCATCACTGAAAAGTTGCAAAGTCTCCTCTAAGACTCAAGGTGAACTCTTGAGAGTCCCTGTAAAAGAAAATGAAGATCAAAATAGAAAGCAAGTTACATGCATCCTATATACAGTGGCAAAAAGAAAACATTTTTATTCCAAAAGGGAGAAATAGGGCCATAGAAAGAAGGCCTGGGACAAGAGTATGAAAATCCAACAGGGCAAGCATTTAATCTTGTGGCTCCACTTCTGACCTTTGGGGCATGTGGCAGTGAAAAATGACCTCCAAGGGGCCTTGGCAGCCCTGTGCCCTGGTGGCCTGACTGATTGCAATGGGCAGTGTACCTGCTCTTCCCGCCTGGCTCCATGGATCCCAGTTTGCAATCTTTCCACATTTCTGGCAGTTCTAAATCTCAGAATTTTTTATTGCAACCTTGACTTTCCCCTGACAGCTTCACAGAGTGCCCCATTTGGTCCTGATTGTGGAGATTTCTACATGCCCACAGGTTGCCTGACTTCCCAGACCTTCCTTTGAAATCTGGGGGGAAGTCTCCATGACTCCTCTTTACAGCAAAGCCAGCACTACCTGAGCACCAAGACAGATCACCAGCAGGAAAGGTAGTCATGCCCTCTTCAATCACAGTCACAGGGCCTGCTCCATCCAAGCTGCTGCTTGGCCCAACTACATCTCAGTCACCGCTGGCTCAACTCCATTGGCCACCTCCCTCATGGCCATGACTGGCCCCGCCCCTCATCATAGCAACCGCTTCCTCCTTCCATTCAGCCATTTTACTTTCTTCCACAACATCATCTCTCTGGGCCCCAACTTTACACATGCCATTCCGGCTGAACAGCAAATCTATGA
Source organism: Glis glis (assembly GCA_004027185.1). Classification (NCBI taxonomy): domain Eukaryota; kingdom Metazoa; phylum Chordata; class Mammalia; order Rodentia; family Gliridae; genus Glis; species Glis glis. Next base: position 51,537 of record PVJS01007909.1, read on the forward strand.
AGTCTCTCTGCTTTACTTTCAGCTCCCAAAATTCAGTGTACAATTCACTGAACGCAGACATCAATATACGAAATGCAGTTTGGATATTTTGCTGTCTTGAGACTTCCTCTTCCAGTTTAATAAGTCCATCATCTTTAAGTTCGCCTTCACACAAAGTTTCAGGAAATGGGAAAAATGTTGATAAGTTCTTTGCCAAAGTGTAACACATGTGGCCTCTACTCCATTTTCCTATGGAGTCTTCTTTGCCCTCCAAAATTGCCTGAGCACAGTCTCTACAATCTGCTTTTCTCGACACATTCTGGCCCTTCCAATTTCCCCTCACAAAACAGTTCCAAATACTCATAGTCCACATGGTCAGATTTAGATATAGCCATGAGCCCACTCCTCTAGTACTATTTTCTGTATTTGTCAGCATTTTCACAGCTATAATCTAAATAACTGACCCTACAACTTAGAGGGAGGAAGATTTATTTGCTCATGGTTTCAGTCCATGTGAAGCCAGGAACCACAAATCTCAGGGCAGGACAGTGGAAAGAAGAGAGAGGGAGAGCACAAGGCTGTGCTCCTCACATCATGGAGTCTGGAAGCAAGAGACAGAGCAAGGGGAGGAGGAACCATATATAATCCTCAATGCCACAGCTCCAGGGACCCACCTTTCTCCGGCCAACCCTAGAGACCTTGGCCACCATCCAGATAATTCCATTACAATGGATTTCTCCACTGCTGAAATTGCAACCAATCTGTGCTTCTAATATTGCCACCCCATTTCCAAGAGGGCTGGGGAACACCCCCAAATCCAAGCCATTACAGTATGTTATAGAGGAAGGTATACAAAGACTTATGAAGACTTGTTTGCTACAGTAGGTCTATCATGTAAGGCTTACTCAGCCACACTCTAAATTTGACCTTCATAATCATCCCATATGGCAATCCCTTTATGAAGGCTGAGAGGAATACTCTCTAGGAAAGGAGCCCAGTATCCTGGAAGGATTCTAAGGTTACTGTTACATGTAGACAAAAATGGCAATGGAAATTGCTGCTAAAAATGTAGATGTTTTGAATTCTGTGGGAATGTTATGGTTAAATATAGAATGGCCCCTTGAGGAGCTCATCAATTGGTTTTTGTTGATATAACCGAGTCTTGAAGGTTGGAGTCTCAGCAGGGGATGAATCCACTGTAGTGAATTTAGCTGCGTGGTACCTAGTAGGCCGGTAGGGTATGGCTAGAGCTGGTTTCCTGAGGGTGCAGACTTAGGGATTATATTTGGTTCCTCCTCCCCCTGCTATATCTCTCTTGCTCCCGGACTCCATGATGTGAGGAGCATAGCTCATGTGCTCTCCCTCTGTCCACCTCCCGCCACCATGTCCTGAGATCTGCGGTCCCCAGCCTCACATGGACTGAGCCCAAAACCAAAAGAAAATAGCTCTTCTTTCCTCTACGTTACTTGGTCTGGTCTTTAGATTATGGCTGTGAGTATGCTGACTGGAACAGGGAATAATGGGATCCTGGTGATTCATGGCCAAGTTGGCCTAGTCCCGTGAGAATTGGGCCCATAGCAATGAAGAGCTGGCCCACTGTGGCTGGCTGGAGATCCCAGCTCAGCTAGCTAGGTATATGTCTAGATTGAGTTCATCTTCTAGCAACCTGGTCCTTATTCACCCATTTTGTGGATTTTCACATTATGCACGCATAGTTTAACTTTCACTCAAACAATATCTGAGGTTTCTTTCCTCCTCCTCCTTTCACTTTGCTTTCATATTTCTCCTCTCTACTACGGATTTAGTAATTTTCTCCATATTAAAATCATATGTTTTTGGAACTCGGGGTTGAACTCAGGGGCATTCTCCCTCAAAGCTACACCCTAGACCTATTTATTTTTTATTTTGAAACACAGTCTCGCTAAGTTGTTGAGGCTGGCCTCTAACCTGTCATCCTCCTGTCTCAGCCTCCCAAGTACTAGGCTTATAGGAGTAAGCCACGACACCTGGCTATTAAAATCATGTTTTATTAAATTATTTAAACCTATATTCTTTAAATTCTTTGAATTTCTATCAAATCTTAGTCTGCTGAGTCCAACATCTATTGTTTAGGTTTAGTCAACTTTGTTGTTGTTTGTTTGTCTACTATGTATAGTGCATATGTTTTGTTTTGTCTAGAGTTTATTTTTTATTATATACATGTCTCTGTGAATGGTACAAGGTAGAGTATTTTGATTTTGTTGTCCTTCTTAGAAGAGTGTCCCTTCTACACCCTATTCTTTTCTCATTAAGTATGAAGATTATCAAAAGATAATGATAGCTGTTCTTATCTCTGTTCCTCTGCATGCAATACACTTATACTGTGTGAGAACATGTATCTTTAATGTTGTATATTTAATGACAGTGTATATGTTTTTATAGCCTTGTTTTATTTTCAAATGTTTTACATTTAATGCATAATAAATATTTTTCAACATTTAATGCTTTCTTTAATTACTAATAGACACTACTTTTAAATACCGTATCAGTGTAAAAGATAATTTAAGCCTCTTTACTATGCTTGACTGAGTGGAAATATTTTAAAAGTATAAAATTAGCAATTTCCTACCATAGGTTATTATTATTTCTAAATATTGACATGATAAATATCATGATATATTTCCAAATATTTTATCATTTCTAATTACTACTGCTGAGTCTCCAGATATACCAAAAAATGAAGACAAACTTGGGATAATACATGCCTCTATTTCTATCCTGAACTTTAATTTTAATTCTTTTAGTCTTTTCTTTCAACTTAATTCCCCAATTTAATTCCTTTGGCTAAATTAAAAACAGGAGCTGGGTGTGGTAGTGCATGCTTGTAATCCCAGTACCTGGAAGACTGAGACAGGCGGTTTGCATGTTCAAGGACAGCCCCAGCAAGTAGCAAGATGCTCAGCAACCTAGAGAGATCCTATTTCAAAACAAAAAATAAAAAGGGCTGGGGATGTAGCTAAGAGGTAGAATGCCCCTGTATTCAATCCCCAGTACTATAGTAAATAAATAAATAAATAAATAAATAAATAAATGCAACTAATTAATTAAAACAGGTAGGGAAG
>PVJS01007910.1:0-54617 GCA_004027185.1 Glis glis
AAAAAAAAAAAAAAAAAGAAAAAGAAAAATGACACCTAGCGTGGGCCGATTTGTATCTTCCCCACATTCACGTGTTCAAGTCCAAGTGACCGCGACCTGTGGACGTGCCTGTACAAGGAGACTGGGCCTCTGCAGAGGGGACGGGGGCCTTAGGGTGCCTGACGAGTTAGGACATGAACGCAGGCAGAGGCAAGATGGCGCCTGCCGGACATGGAGCGAGACCTCGGGGCTGCACCTGCCCTGCCCACAGCTAGAGCTTGGCTTCCGACCTCCGCAACTGTGACAACATAGATTTCTGTTGTTTAAGCTGCCGGGTCTGTGGGATTTTTGCCATGACAGTCCCAGCCAACCGGGTAAGCAGGAGCGACTGTGGTCCCGTACAGGAGGCTTAGCAACGCCACGCTGCCCGCTTGCCCTCGGCCTGCAATCTGGCTGCGGCGGGAGGAGAAGAGGAGCGACTGGGCCCAGCCTCCTGGGGCTGTCCACCTTGGACGCCACCACCACACCCCCAACTCGGTTTCCACGCCAGATCTCAAGTAGGCAGAATGCCGAGGACGGAAGCGACAGAGGGATGCAGCAGGCCCAGGAAGACAAAAGCAATCTTGCCTGACACAAATATAGATGAATACGTGGATAGGAAACCCACAGACTGGCAAATTAAAACGTGGTCGGGGCTGGCAAGCGCTGGGGACGCCGGCTGATAGATCTTCCCAGCCAGACAGCCGAGCCGACCAAATATGTCACAGCGACAGGCTCAGGAAGACTGCCGCCCCCACACGTCCCCCCGAGGGGCAAAGGGAAGGAGAGCCGCGGCCAGCCAGCCACGGGCCCACGCTTGGGGCGTGGGGGGCTCGCATGCACCCCTGGACTGCGCCTGGGAAGCAGGGGGCCAGGGAGCCCTGGTGCATGGGGGAGCTGGGAAATGGGACAGGTGGTCATGCGATTCGGCTGTCACAATCACCCTTCACCAAGCTGAAGCTCGGGACAGCCAAGGCTTCCCCCTCGGCATCTCTCCCAGCGCCTCTCTTATCCATACAATGATGAATGAATGAATGAATGAATGAATGAATGAATGACAATCCCTGGCACATGGCTAAAAAACACCAGCTATTATTATTATCACGGAACCACTTCCACCTGCCCAGGTGAAAAACAACCTTGGTGGTGGACTATTTCTGTCTCCAACAAAGCAACCCCCCTCAGAATGTTCCAGGCTCCTCCTGTCCTCCCATCCTCAGTACACCGTGACACCAGCCCCTCCAGGTCTCCAGAGACCCCACAGGCCCCCCCTTCCTGCCTCCTCCTTTGCCATCTTCTCCCTCCTCCTGGGAAAACCCTTCCCTCCGTTCTCCAGTGGGTCCACGGATCCCTGCATGCCGATCCTCCCCGTGTCCCCATGGGACTGCGCCCTCCCTAAGGTAGCCACAAGTGGCTATTTAAATTTAAATTATTGAAGTGAAACGAAATGAAAAATTCAGCGTCTGGGCTGTGCTGGCCGTGTCCCAAGTGCTCACGAGCCCCGCGGGCTGGCGGTGCTGCCACAGAGCACGGCACGGAACTCTCCTGTCTTGCAGAAAGTTCTGTCAACACGCTACTGCGCACCGTCCCACTGCAGGACCTCTTGGGACAGCCGGTATCCATGGGTCCGCTCCTGGGGGGATGCCCTGTCTGAGTCCCAGGGCATACAGGAGGCGTAAAGCTTGCACACGTGAAGGCCTTTAGGGCTGGCTTGGGTCTCAGTTCTGTTCCGTCACGGAAGGACGGGCCCTGAGAGCCGGTGACCCTGACCATACTCACGTGCTGAGCGTCCAGGGGTCAGGGCCATGCAAGCGCCCACCCATGTCACCTGCTCCACCTTCAAGCCCCAGCGAGGAAGACACCAGTTCTGATTCACGGTGACACAGGCCGAGGCCCATGTAAGGGCAGAGCCGGCTTCGAGACACGGCTGACCCCGACATGGTGCTGCAAAACACTGGGCCGGCTCTGAGTTACCGTCCCCAAGGGAGGAGCCACAGCAAGGACCAATGCCTAGGACCCTCCTAGCCCCTCGCCTGGGGTCTGGGCACTGTCACAGGCCTTGGGGACACTCTGTGACATGTGGGAGGGTGGGGACCAGGAAGGCCAACCAGGTTCGTGGGAGGTTGGGGTCGGCAGTGCCCTTGGTGACCCAGCCTCATGGCACACCCTGCAAGGGGACTGAAAGGCCCGGTGACATTCAGGTGTGGCAAATGAAGCCTGTCCACCCCATCACCCCTGTGCTCAGGCTCCACAGTGAGGTGGCCTGGGGAGTCCGCTGCAGGCACAAAGATAGAGGAGGTATATAGTCATTCATTCATTCATTTTTTGTGGTACTGGAGATTGAACCCAGGGGCATTCTACCTCTGAGCTACACCCCCCAGCCCTATTTTTATTTTGAAACAGGGTCTCACTAAGTTGCAGAAGGCCTCACTAAGTTGCTGAGGCTGGCTACGAACCTGCGATCCTCCTGTCTCAGCCTCCCAAGTACTGGGATTATAAGCGTGCCCCACCACACCCAGCTTATGGTATACATTTAAATACCAGGATCCAAACTGGGCATGGTGGCACATGCCTGTAATCCCAGTACTTGGGAGGTGGAGACAGGAGGATCACAGGTTCGAGGACAGCCTCAGCAAGTAGTGAGACTCATCAACTTAGCGAGACCCCGTTTCAAAATAAAAATAAAGTAGGGCTGGGGGTGTAGCTCGGAGGTAGAATGTCCCTGGGTTCAATTCCCAGTACCACAAAAATAAATAAACAAACATCAGGATGTGGGTTGGAAAACAACAAATTTGGCCACTGTAAGGGATAGGGTGCAGCCCCTGTCGGGTGCATGTAAACATGGGTGTGTGTGCAAGTGGGCTTTACGTGCGTACATGGCTTTACGGGGCATGTGTGTGCAGGGGCGCTTGTGCGCATGTGCTTGTGTGGGGGCATGTATGTACAGGGGCATGTGGTTGTATGTGCTTGTATGCGGGGCGTGTATGTGCAGAGGCACGTGTGTGCACATGCTAATGTGCAGGTGTGTGTGCAGGGGCACGTGTGTGCATGTGCTTGTGTGTGGGGTGTGTGTGTGCAGGGGCACACACATGCACAGCTCTATGGGCTGTGTGCGTGCAGGGGCACGTGTGTGTGTGTGTGTATGCATGTGCTCGTGTGCGGGGCTGCAGGCAGTGTGTGTGTGTAGAAGGAGTTCTCTATCCAGCAGCTTGATGGATATAAGTCCCTTTCAGACCTTCAACTTCCTATTAATTCTTCCTTCGCCCAGCACCTGGGCTGAGCCTGCCCTCCCCACCCCTACACCCCTTGTTCCAGGACCCTGAGAATCCCCAGGGTGTTCAAGCCAGTTGGAACCCAGATTTTCTGTAACCCACAGCCCTGGGCACCTGGCAGGGGGTTACTTAGCGTGTTCCTAAACAGACTCACTGGCCACTAATCCGCTGCCCGAGCTCAGACACTGGAGAACCCCCGGGCATCACATGGTCACTGTGTGTTATCTGGAAACGCCCTGCTTGGCCACCAGGCAGCTCCTAGGTTTAAGGACGTATCTGCATGCCACCCATGCCCGCTCTGTGAACAACAGCTGTCTCCACGCCACGCTTAGGGGAGACAGGCCCTAGGCTCAGCAGATGGCTTCAGACCAGGTGCCACAATTCCCGATCCAAGGGGAGGGGAGACAGTACACCACCTCCCTTTATCTGTGAAGGGGACATTCCAGGATTGTCTACGAATATCCAAAACCACAGATGTCACTGACCCCTACACATGCCATTTTTTTTTCCTTTTGCGGTACTGGGGATTGAACCCACAGGTATTCTACCTCCAAGCTACACCCCTAGCCTTATATTTTATTCTTTATTTTGAAACAGGGTCTCACTAAATTGGGGAGGGCCTCACTACATATAGCTGAGGCTGGCTGCGAACCTACGATCCTCCTGTCTCAGCCTCCCAAGTACTGGGATTACAAGCATGCGCCACCACGCCCGGCTTATACCATGTTTATTCTGATCCACACAAACCCACAACAAAGCTTAATGTGTAAATTAGGCACAGTAAGAGATTAACAATAACAAAATAGAGCAAATTATGTCTATACTGTAAGGAAAACTTAGAACTTATGATCTGTTGGTTTCTAGGTGTTTCCATGTAACAGGTTTGGACCAGGGTTGACCCAGGTAACTGAAGCTATAAAGAGCAGAGCCATCGATCAGGAGGGACCGCTGGACCAGGAGGCTGCATCCACCTGCTCGGGATGGGCTTCACAAACTGTCTAACGCCCGTCTCACATGCCCATCCTAAGTCCGTGGGCTTTGAGGGCGGCCCCCAGGGAGGGCCCAACCCCTCACCCCACCAGATGCCCCCAGCCACACGGGTATCACTCCTCCCACCTGCCCTTCATGGCTGGGATGGGGTGCAGGCATGGGGTCCCCTCGAGTGCCCCCACCCGGTTGGGATCAGCTCTAGACACGGGCCTGGGAGAGATTTGTGGGCAGCGCCGTGGGAGATGGAGTGCCGGGGCGGCTAGCCCTTTTCTGCAGGGTCAGCAGCCTGGGCTCCCGAGACCACCACTGCACCTGACCCACCCTCCTAATGAAGGAGGCAGGAAGGGTGACCATCCATCTTTCCTGCTGCTGGTCCTAATTAAGCACCAGCGAATTCCCCAACCTGGCTGCTTTCCGTCCCCGGCATAATATGTTATTTACCTGGAGCTAATAGGTTCACGGGTAATGATAGTCTTGCATCAAATGACGGCCGTTTGGCTTCTGACAGTTTTAAAGACCAGTCTCGGGGACACTACGGTTTCTAATTACAGGGTCTGTCATCGGCGAGGTTTGGTTCAACACCACCTCCTTCTCCTGCGGGTGACACTTCTGTCCAGATAGGAAATTTAAGCTCAGCCCCGACAGTTAAGGTTAAAAATACTGCTCCGTACGAGGCAAGGGATCATAATTTGGGTCGCTGCCGTGTTTAATTAATTGGACTGCGGCAATCAGGACTCCGTGGGCCGTAATTACAGGCAGGGCGAGAGGCCCCGCTCCCCTCGCCATGTCGTACAGCTGTAATTTCGCGGAGGCTCTGACCTGGCTCAGGGCGAGGGGCCCGGAGCTCTCTCGAGGCGCGGGCCACTTCATTAGGCAGTGTGATTTGTGAGCAGGAGGCCAGCCGCCCGGCACAGGGGCAGGTGGGCAGGAGGGGCCGCGCAGCTGCCCACGCCCCTCCCAGCGAGGGCTGGCTTCCCGGGATCGCCCTGCAGGCGGTCCTTGCTGGAACACCAATGTGAAAACAAAAAGACCCGTGCCTGGATGCCAGAGAGCCAGGGGGAAGGAATCCCAGCTCCAGAAGCCGGGTCTTCTCCCAGCCTGGCCTCCCTGTTCTGCAAACAGCCAGGCGGGATCAGACCTGGGGCCTTCACAGCTTCTGTTTCCTCTGCCCAAGCACCCTTCCTCCATCGCCAGCATGGTTTCCCCTCCACTGTATCCAGGCACGGAGGGCCTTTCCGACCTCGTCCCCAGCCCCCTTTATCCTGCCTGTCGGCTCTGATAATCCTCGTCTGAAGCCGCATCATATCCAGCCCGCACTCTGACTGCTGTGACGATGCCGTCCTGGCCTATCTCGGAAGGAGTGCCTCTTATCGCCCCACATCCTGCTCTTGCCGCCCCCGTGCCTGGGCCACTGCTCGTCTCTGAGCCAGGCTGAGCTTTTCGGAGTTTCAAGGGGACCCCCTGGACAAGACGGGCTGGGCTCCCGGCTCAAGGGAACACTCGGGGCACCTGACTCCTCTCCGCCTCCCTCCTCCTTCTCCAACGTCTTTTAGCACTGAGAGATGCTCATGATCTCCAGGGCAGAGAACCCACGGCCATGATGGGAGACAGGCCGAGAACCCTGGCCCGGGCACTGGCGACCTCAGGGGACGCGTCCCTGGGAACCTCTCTCTGCGCCTGGAGGTGAAGCAGTCAACCCGGCTGGGCTGCTCCCTGCCTAGTCATCGGGTGCTTGACCCCATGGAGCCTCAGTGCTCCTCATCTGTAGAAGGGGCACCGTCCTCCCATCTCCACGGGGCATGTCCTTGGGAACGGATGAGCGAGACACGGAAGGTGCTCAGGAAAGCACGCGCGGGACAGACCCAGCATTCATCCCGGCCTGCGCCACCCTGCCGCCTCTGTTCCCACGAACTTAGACGAGTTCTGGGATCTGACGAAACTCAGAAATAAAATTACCTTGAAGGAGGCTTGTCCCTAGGCATCGAGGAGGAAACAGCCCCCAGGGACCCCGATTCCCTTCAAACACACTCAAGGGTAAAGGGACAGGGTTGGCTAGCAGGCATCTTGACCGGTGTTGCTCACACAAGGTGGGTATTGTGGACCCTAAAAGATATGCCGAAGTCCCAGACCCCGGTACCCCCGGCTGAGTCATTTGGAACAAGGGTCTTCACAGCTATGATGGAGTTTTTATTTTATTATTATTATTTTGTGTGTGTGTGTGTGTGTGTGTGTGTGTGTGGTACTGGGGATTGAACCCAGGGGCATTCTACTTCCAAGCTATACCTCCAGCCCTATATTTTATTCTTTATTTTGAAACAGGGTCTCACTAAGTTGCGGAGGACCTAAGTAGCTGAGGCTGGCCGCAAACCTGCGATCCTCCGGTCTCAGCCTCCCAAGTACTGGGATTACAAGCATGTGCCACCATGCCCGGCTTGTGGTGGCTTTACATGAGCTCATGCTGGGGTAGGCCCTAAATCAAACGTGACCGAGGCCCTCGGAAGAGGAGGCCCAGAGGCAGGTGCACAGGGAGAGGGCCATGTGATGACAGAGGCAGAGACTGGAAAGATACAGCCACCAGTGGAGGGACACCAGCAGCCATCAGGAGGCAGGAGGAACCCCCCTGGAGCCGCAGAGGTAGCACGGCCCGCCACACCCTGATCTTGCATCTCAGCCCTCCAGAACCCTCCAGAACCCTCCAGAACCCTCCAGAACCCTCCAGAACTGTGGCAGAGATTTTATAAAGCTTCCAGTTTGGGCAGTCACAGGACACTGATGGAGGACCTGGAGAAGGCAGGGAGGCATGGCTGGCGTGCCCCTCCCGACTTGGGTGCCCTCAGAAGCTTGGTCACATCTATCACTCCATGCCGGGCCCCGCCTCCCAGACCCCCCGGCGTGTGGTTCCCATGGAGCTTGGGGACCCGGGGGTGGGGGACCAATGTGCCTGTTTATTAAGAATCGAAGGCCGGGCTGCGAGCGTCTCAGTGGAGAGCTGCTTTTGAAGTGCCGAGTGATTTATTTTAGCCAATTACTGGTACACCTCCCCGTCCCCGGGACCACACGTAATTGATTGAAACCTATTGAAAACAAATTAACCAGCACCGGGACGCAAAGATCTGTTTATCACGTCTCTGGAGGGCTGCAGGGAATTCACGGGAACTACAAAACACATTCCGGCCCGTCTTTCCCTTCCCCACAAGGACAGGAGGAGGAAAAGGAGAGAAGCTTTTTCCAGATCAACCAGGCTCCCCCTGCACCTGCGGCCCGTTCCTGTCCAGGTGCTGCCGTACTCGGGGATGGGTCTTGTGACCTGTCTATGGGGGGTGTTTAGGGTGGTCCCTGTTTTCTGCTGCAAGAGCCAACCAACCTCTTTGTACCACTGCCCGTTGGGTGAGGTCTTTCTTCCATTCCTCAACTGGCGATTTCTGGGTCCTAAGCTATAGAGCATATCTGTGGGTCTTGCTACAACCTGCCTCTGGCTTTTCCAGAGGGTTCTTACGATTTACGTGCCGCCAGGGCTGCAGGATTCTGTCCATTTCACCACAATGGTGCCAGCCACACGTTACCATTTTCCATTCAGGAACTGACCAACTAGGTAAAAAAAAAAATGGCATCATAGGGTGACTTTCAATTTCACTGGAAAAAATATTATTTTCATAGCTGGGAACAGTGGTGTGGGCCTGAAGTCCCAGCTACTTGGGAAGCTGAGGAAGAAGGATTGCTTAAGCCCAGGAGTTTGACGCCAGCCTGGGCAGCATAGCAAGATGGATGGATGGATGGATGGATGGATGGATGGATGGATGGCAGGGAGGGAGGGAGAAATTCAAGTGTGGCGAGATATACATAAGATTTATGTTATGGTTTCAGTCTGGAATGTCCCATAAAAGCTCGTGTGTTGAGCTGGGCACAGTGGTATATGCCTATCATCACAGCTACTTGGGAGGCTGAAACGGGAGGATCGTAGGTTCAAGGCCAGCTTCAGCAACTCAGTGAGACCCTGTCTCAAAATAAAAAGGGCTGAGGGTAGTTCGGAGGTAGAACGCCCCTGGGTTCAACCCCCCGTTAAACTTAAACCTCATGAGTTAAAAACATACAGGGAGGTTGGAACAACGTAGGAAAGGCCAGAGGTGGGGCAGGGCTGGAGGAGGTGGGTCACTGGGGGTGTGGCTTTGGCCACTGTATATACCACTGGCCACTTCCAGTCTCTCTCTCTCTGCCTCTGGTGGCCACGAGTTGAGGGTAGCTTTCCTCCTCCATGCTCTGCCACCACACCACGATGTTTCTGCCTTGGAGCCGGCTGACCATGGGCTAGCCTCTGAAACCTCTAATGCTGAGAGCCAAAACACACTTTCCTCCTCTAAGTGTGTACACGTTGGGTGTGCTTGTGCGTACTTGTATGTGTACGGTGCATGTATCTCAGTGTGTGTCTCTGGGTATGTGTATTTATATGTTAATGCACATGTGTGCATCTCCTTGTGTGTTGTGTGTACCTCTGTGCATGTGTGCACCTCTATGTCTGTGTGGTATGCGTACATGTGCACATGTGCATTTGCGTATGTGTGTGTAGGGTAGGATACACCTCTGTATTTGTGCAGCTGTGCGTGTATATGTGTGCATGCGCATGTGTGTATCTGCAGGTCAGTAGGCATATTTTTCTGTGTGTACGTGCGAGTACACGTGTGTGCATATGTGTATCCACAAGACTATAGGCATCGGTGTCCGAGTGTGCATGCACCTGCAGGTCCACAGGCATCGGTTTCCACATATACAAGTGTGTATGTGTGTGTGCATGTGTGTACCTGCATGTCCGTAGGCATGGGTTTCTGTGGGCACACGTGTGTACGTGTGTGTATATCTGCAGGGTGTTGTTTGCCACGGTGGTGGGGTGCCAGCCCTCCTCCAAATAAGCCTGCTTCTCCCCAATCTCCTTCAACCTGCAAATGTTGCCCTGTGCTGGGCTGGTGGCTGCTGGCCCGCAGCTGCTGGGGGCCTGGCTGCCAAGGTGAAGGCGCACCCAGCCTCCTCCCAGCCCCTCTGCCCCTCCGGCACTATATTCCCCCTTACCCTCCTAGCTCCCTTTCTGGAAGCTTCCGCACAGTATTTACTGCCCAGCTCTCTTGGAAGCCTCTTCCCAACTCTACTGGGCCCCAGCAGCACCCAGCATGGATGGTGCAAACACCATCATTCACGCGGCACGAACCTGTTGTAACCGTCCCCGCCAGGGCCCGGAAAGGCCGCCCATCGCTCTCCCGATGACGGCGCTGGAGAGATGGATGGTTCTGGGAATTGCCAGTGGCTGCAAAGTGGGGACCTTTCACCTGCGGGGAGCAGGGTCAAGTCACTGTCACCGTGGGCTGGGCCCCGGGGAAATGAAGCAGGAGACCCTTGCCCCGGGCCGTGCCCCTGCTCCCCCACAGCATCTGGCTGTATCCCACACGGGGATCCAACCCTGGCCTCCGGAAAGATCGATGCCCTGAGGCCTCGCCGTTATGCTCGGAGGCAGGTGCCCTCCGGGGCTTTTGACAAATGAGAAGTGTGAGCTTCGAGGACGTTGGACGAATTACCCGGCTCCCGGCTCCGTGTCCTTCCTCGCAGCGTGAACTGCCCTGTAGGTCACAGCTCAGCCCCTCCCCCAGCCTCCGTCGGGCCTCGAGTAGGTCTCAACTCAACACACGGGTTTAGAGTTCCCCAAGCACGTTCCTGCAAGGACAAGGGCGCAGGCCCGAGCATCTGTCTGAGAGAGAAGGGAGGGTCTAGAGTCCTGCAGGACGAAGCGGCCTGGACCTCACTCTGGGACTCTCCTCGCCCCCAGGGAGCACCGTGGGCAGGGTCCCCCAGATTAGCCTCCCACGGGCTCAGTGTTTTCACAGACCCCCTCAGCTTCTGGGGAATGGGCCACCACCATCCCAGCCCTTCCTCCCTCTCTCCTTTCCCCAAAGGGCTGTGGAACACTGGCAGGGTCACGTCGTAAATATGCAGTGCTGGAAAGGGTCCATCACAGCCCACGAGGAGGCCGGGCCTGACCCAGAAACGCCTGGGCTGGACCAGAGCAGACGGCAGGGGCGACGCCGAGGGCCAGCACCTCCCACTCCTGCGGGGCTGCCGCCCAGACACCATACCCTGCCAGACTGCTTCCTCCTCACCAGATGACAGGGGAGCAGCGCTCGGTAAGCCCTTCGTCTCCTGCCAGAAATCCAAGTCTGCGCCGGTGCGCAAATGTCCCCCAATTCACATCCACCAGAAATGTCCCCCAATTCACACCCACTAGAACCTCAGGATGGGTCCTACGCGGAAGCGGGGTCTCTGCAGGTGTAGTGAGTAAAGGTGAGGTCATAAGAGCCGGGTGTGGTGGTGCATGCCTATAATCCTAGTACTCAGGAGGCTGAGACAGGAGAATCACAGATTTGAGGCCAGCATGCAGTAACTTAGTGAGACCCACTTTCAAAATAAAAGAAAATTAAAAAGGGCTGAGGATGAGGAGCCGGGCGTGGTGGCGCACGCCTGTAATCCCAGTATGGGAGTATGGGGGAGGTTGAGACAAGAGGATTGCAGGTGTCCTTTGAAGAAGGTGAGATGGCTTCCTGAAGGTGGAGGCAGAGACAGGAGGGAGGCAGCCACAATCCAGGGACCCCTGGAGCCCCCAGCACTGGGGGAGGCAGGAGGGTCCTTCCCTGGAGTCCTTGGGGGGAGCACTGCCCCTCTTGCACCTTGATTTGGGCCTTCTGACCTCCACAGTGTGGGAGGACATGTTTGTTTTCAGCCTCCCAGTTTGGGGTAGTTTGTTAAGGAAGCTCTGGAAATGTAACACAGTGTCTGAAACCTCAAACCAGGTGTCCTGGGAGCAGGGCGAGAGCCTGCCCCCGGGCTTTGCACACGTCGGCTGCTCCCTGAAGGTCACGCGCATGCTGGCTGGCTTCCTCCTGAGGCCCCTGCTCAGCTGTCCCTCCACGGGCCTCCCCACCTACCCGGCCGGCCCTCCTCTGCCTCAGGGTTTTTCTCAGTGTGCATCACAGTCAGCCAATCTTATAATTCTTAGTGAATTTATTGCCCCCCCCCATTGCACACACAGAATATCAGCTCCTCCAGGGTGGGGGTGTCACCTGTGCCCCTGTCGTGTCCCCAGCTCCAGGAACACGGGAGATGCTCTGGAGATAGCTGGAGGATGGACATGTGTGCCTGGAGACCAGTGCCAAGCCAGGCGACCTCGGGAGGGAAAGCCCTGGAGCCCAGTCGTCATCCCTCAGGGACAGACACCTCCAAAAAGGAGGAGGCCAAGCATGTGGCCTCTGGGAGGCCATGTGGCATGGCAGTTCATGTCCCAGCTGTGCCACCTCAGGCGGCTGGCAAACCTCAGCCTCTGCTTCTATCTGTTAATTGGGGATATAAAGTACCTGCCTCCTGGAGCTATTTTGACTATTAAAGGAGTTCACATGGCTACGCCCCTTCAACAAGGATAGTATTTAGTAGATATTTAGTAACCACCAGGTAAGCATTTACTGATGTCATCTTTTTTTTGGTGGTGGTGGTACTAGGAATTGAACCCAGGGGCATCCTATCTCCAAGTTAACACCCGCCCCCTGCAGCCCTTTTTAGTTTTTGTTTTAAAACAGGGTCTCTCTAGGTTGCTGAGAATCTCCCTAAATTTCTGAGGCTGGCCTCAAACCTGCAATCTTCCTGTCTCAGCCTCCCAAGTGCTGGGATTACAGGCATGTGCCGCCACACCGAGATACGGATGTCATCTTTGTCGCTGGAACTGGAGGGGTTAGAATGAGAGGCAGGACTTGAATGGGCAGTGGCCTGCTGGCTGGGAGAACAAAACCAAGTGCTGGGAGCCAGGCATGGTGATGCAGGCCCGTCATCCCAGCTACGTGGGAGGCTGAGGCGGGAAGATTGCAAGTTTGAGGCCAGCCTGGGCAACTTAGCAAGACCCTGTCTCGAAAATAAAATAACAAAAGGACTGGAGTATAGCTCAGAGGTAGAGTGCTTGTCCAGCATGCACGAGGCCCTGGGTCCCATCCCCAGCACCCAAAATACAACAACAACAACAAAAATACCTAGCGCTGGGGACAGGGGTCACAGGCTGACCCAGTGGCTCCTGGCAGCAGCAGATGCGGTGGAGCCTGGCTTTGGTTTATTTATAGATCAAAGACACCTGCCCTCAAGGTCCTGGTGGCCCAGCCAGAACGCCCTCCAACAGCAGGAAAAGCAAGTCCACCCAGCCTCCGGCACAGCCTGACTGGCGCCTGCCTCCAGGGAGAGCACGGCCAGCGGCCAGCCTTCCAGGGCCAGGGTCAGCTCCCCTGACCTCAGGGGTGGGCATGGCCAGCAGCCAACCCTCCAGGGCGGGGTCAGCTCCACTGATCTCAGGAGTAGGTGTGGCCAGCGGCCAGTCCTCCAGGCTGGGGTCAGCTCCTCTGACCTCAGGGGTGGGCGTGGCCAGCAGCCCTCCAGGTCCAGGGTCAGCTCCCATGACCTCAGGGGTAGGTGTGGCCAGCAGCCCTCCAGGTCCAGGGTCAGCTCCCCTGACCTCAGCTGTGGGCGTGGCCAGCAGCCCTCCAGGTCCAGGGTCAGCTGGCTGACCTCAGTTGTGGGCGTGGCCAGCAGCCCTCCAGGTCCAGGGTCAGCTGGCTGACCTCAGTTGTGGGCATGGCCAGCAGCCCTCCAGGTCCAGGGTCAGCTCCCCTGACCTCAGTTGTGGGCGTGGCCAGCAGCCCTCCAGGCCCAGGGTCAGCTCCCCTGACCTCAGCTGTGGGTGTGGCCAGCAGCCCTCCAGGCCCAGGGCCAGCTCCCCTGACCTCAGGGGTGGGCACGGCCAGTGGCCAGCCCTCCAGGCCCAGGTCGGTTCCTCTAATTTTGGTGGTGCCCAGGTGAGTAGAAAGGAGCCCCAGCCCTTGGGGGGCTCAGAGCAGTCCCAAGACCTGTGCAGGGATGACAGGGTTGGGGGAGGCACCTCCTGTCCACACAAGCTGAGCCACATAGTCAGGACAGGCCACGGCTGTGGCTACAACCTCGCCGAGGCAGACTTGGCCCCCCACCCTGGGACCCTCTCCTAAGAGAGGGACACGCCCAGGCAGCACCTGGCCAGGCCCAGCGTGAACCCATTATGGGTCCCTGTTCAGCCCACACGTGGCTTCCAGGCTGCCCACGTGTCCTGGTCGCCGCGCTGCCCTTTCCTCGGGGAAGGAGGCTGGCCCCAGCCGTTTCTCCCTCCTCCTCCGCTGCCAGGCCCACGGCCTCGCACCCTGGGGCTGCTGCATGGCCTCCTGGCTTTTGTCACCCACAGGTAGGTGCAGCAGCGGCCTGTGCTCGTGCTGTGCCCTCTGCCCCAGACTCCCAGCACCCACTCTGGGCTTGCTCCCAGGCATCTTCCAGCCTCACTCAAATACCACCTTCCTGTGCAGCTCTTTCCAAACACTGTGTGTGTGTGTGTGTGTGTGTGTGTGTGTGGGGTGTATTGGGGATTGAAGCCAGGGGCATTCTACCTCTGAGCTGCACCCCAGCCCTCTTTTATTTTTTCAGTTTGAAACACAGTCTAAGTTGTGGAGGGCCTGAGTTGCTGAGGCTGGCCACGAAGCCGCGATCCTCCTGTCTCAGCCTCTCAAGTACTGGGATTAAAAGCATGCACCACCTTTCAAAGCTATGCCTGTCCACATCTCCGACCTCACCTTCCCCTGCCCTGTGCTTTCCCACCTTGCTGTGCCTTCTGTCTGTGCCCTGCACTCTCTGCCAGGCCTGAGGATCTGTGTGTGTGTGTGGGGGGGCTCTTTGCAGGGCCCGTGTGCCCCCATAGATAACAGACACTCAATAAACAACAGGCAGGCCGGGCGTGGTGGCGCACGCTTGTAATCCCAGTACTTGGGAGGCAGAGACCGGAGGATCCGGGTTCGCGGCTAGCCTCAGCTACTTAGTGAGGCCCTCCGCAACTTAGTGAGACCCAGTTAAATAAATAAATAAAGTATAAAAAAAATAGGGCCGGGGGTGTAGCTCGGAGGTAGAATGCCCCTGGGTTCAATCCCCGGTACCGCAAATAAATAAATAAATAATAAACAACAGGCAGGGGAACATGAGCATTCTGGATCCCCTCTCATGGCCCCGGAGGCATGCAAAGAGGCCTCCACTGGGGCCTGCTGCCAGCAAGAACACAGCCGGGCAAGTTGGTGCCCTGGGCCGCTGCCCAAGGTAGGAGAGAGCGAGCACGGGGAGAAATGCAGGGCGAGCCTCGGCCTGTGGCTAGTGGGATCATTCCAGCCACAGAGGGAACGGGGGACGAGGGTTCGCTGGAGCGCGCTGCACCCCCGCTGGAACCCAGGAACCACCGGAGGAGGCCTGGGGTACCCAGAGGCCAGGGAGGAGACAGGCTGCCGGTGTGGGGGTCGGTGAGAGTGCAGCCCACGGCGGGGTGGCGCCTGCTGGCGGCTGACGGCCGTGCCCCCCTCCAGCAGCCGGGCGGCATTAATCTGACCATATATACACACGCTAATCAGCTGTAACCGTGGCACCCAGCTCAATTCAAATTGATTTACGGAGCCTGGAAATGGATACAAATGTGATTAAAGCCCTTTTATTTTACATAGGTTCTCTATAAAATGATTTAAATCAATTGCCCGGCAGGCCCCGCACCATTACTGCACAGAGCTTCCACTGATGGCTGCGGAGCTCGGAGCCAGCGCGGGCGCAGGGCCACTCCCCGCCCCCCTGGGATCACTGAGGAGGCCACTAGGGTGCCCTGTGGCCGCCGGGCACCTTGGAGCTTCTGGGAGAGGGCAGGTCCTGGAGCTGGTGTCACTGCGGCCACAGCCACCATGTCATCTTCCCTGCCTGCCTCTTGCCGCGATGCCGAGGCTGACCTAATCCAGCCTCCCAGGCCGGGCGAGGATGGACAGTCCAAGGACATCATCTGAGCCACCCGGTCACCCCTTTACGGAGGAGGAAATGGAGGCGGCAATGTGGCCGACAGAGGGGTTCCTGTGCACGAGAGGCCACCGGCTCCCAGCCATCCACTCCTTCCGTGTCCGCCTGCCTGCCCGCCCGGGACAAAGGCCCAGTGGCTGTCACTGGTCTCTTCCAGTGCGTACAGAAGGCAGCTTCCAGGAACCCTCTGCCATGGGGGCCCGAGCAGGGAGCCAGGGTGCTGTAGGACCCAGCCCTGTGCTCCCTACAGCCACCAGGGCAAAGGAGGGCAAACGGGAGACAGGATTGTGGAGACCAGAAGTCTGAAATCTGAGAGTAGCAGTCTCCCTCCCCTGCCAGCGTGGAAGGGTGGCTGCCGGCGACCATCACTTCCAGCTCTGCCCACATCTTCGCAGGGCCCCCCCTGTGAGCCCTCCGTGTGCATCTCTGTGTCTCTGCTCTTCGATCGGGACACCAGTCATATCAGATTTAGGGCCTGCCTACGCCAGTATGGCTGCAAAGACCTATTTCCAAATCACGTGACATATTGAGGATCCGTTGGGTGTGAGTTTTAGGGGGACATTCCCGCCCCCCCCCCCGTTGAGATGAGGTATTGTATTACCCTGGGGTGTCATGCCTGTGAGGTCTCCATCCTTTCACACAGGAGGCTGGGCTGCTTGGGAACTTAGCCTGCGAGGCAAGCTGCGGGGTCCTGGGCCGCATGCCTGGGTCCCCAGCTGCATGGATCCTGTCCCCTGGAGAGGCTCCGTGTCCCTTCCTATCTCTGCCCAGGGCTTCTGCAACCTGTTGCCAGAGCTGCCAAGGTGGGTGGCGCTTGGCCCCCTGGCAGGTCGCTCCAGCGGCTGAGACGAGCTCTTAGTGCCCACTGAGTCGCGAGGGCCACATCAGCCCTGCTGGAAAGCCCACGGGGGCAGGGGCTGGGGCTGGCTGGCGGGGGACAGGGCTCTGCCTGCATCTGTGCTATGCTTCCCTCGGGGGGACAGCCACTGGTACCGGCTGGAGTTTTAAATCCAAAGGCTAACTAACGGACTCCAGGTAAGGTTTACAATGCACTCTGGTCACCGAGTCGCTGTGGCTCGCGGCTTTTGCATGGACAGAGCAGATGAAGAACAATCCCCAGGGCCACAGAAAGTCCCATCATGCAGACACTGCTGACCTGCTTTTCCTCATGAGTTTTGTACCCCGGGCAAAAAGAACCAATGAAGCCGGGCGTGGTGGCGCACGCTTGTAATCCCAGTACTTTGGGAGGCGGAGACCGGAGGATCCGGGTTCGCAGCCAGCCTCAGCTCTCTCTCTTTCTCTTTCTCCCTCTCTCTCTCTCTCTACTTAGTGAGGCCCTCCGCAACTTCTTGAGACCCGGTTTCAAAATAAAGTATAAAAAAATAGGGCCGGGGGTGTAGCGCGGAGGTAGAACGCCCCTGCGTTCAATCCCCTGTACCACAAAAACAAAAACAAAAACAAAAAACCAATGAACACACAATAATTTAGAGGCAAAGGCTCCAGGGCTGCCGGTTTCCCATTGCAACAACTCTGACCCTTGGGGGGGTTAGAGGGGGGCTCCTGCTCCCCACCCTTCCTCATGTCCCTGACCAAACACACACCATGCACTGTCCAGGCCCGTCTTGGCTCTGCGAGGTCACCCCTCTCTAATCCTGTCCGCCCGCCTGAAGGTCCTCACCTAATTCTCGGGTCTATTGGAACTTCACTCGGAGTATCACAAGGCCTTCCTCCAGAGTGTCAAACACTGACCTCTGTTCTCCACCCAGAAAACTCCTAGGCATCCTTCAAAACCCAAGTCCAACTTCATAGCACCAGGAAAGCTTGCGGCTACGGCATCCTGTACCGTGAACCCCAGCCCCGGGCGAATCCATCCGTCGTCCCCTCCCTGGCTGTGAGCATTTCATAACTAATCGCTTTCGTCATGGTGGGCAGGGGTCTGTACACGCAGAGGGGGTGTACCTCCAATGAGACCCTGGTTCCCCAGCTCGACTGCACCCAGAGCGCTGCAGGCTACAGTGGCGTTGGCTACACAAATAAATGAGCGAGTGAAAACCAGACCAGGCTGGTCCCCTCCTCCCCGCACACACACAGCACGTAGTGAGTAGGAACTGAATAAGTGGAGGGGGAAGACCAGCTGGATTTAGACGAGGAAAGACTGCAAGAGGGTGAGAATCCTGGACGTGGAGACAGAAGGGCCAAAAGGACCCCAGGCCAAGGTGGGCCGGGAGGACCAGGCCCTGGGGACACCGGCTGGCCCTGCAGGTCCCCGCTGCGCAGGAGGGTGCATGGCCACAGGAGCCACAGAAGGCCGTGCCCCAGGCTGCGTTGCCCTGCCAGGAGCCGCTGTGGCTGGGCAGTCCTGCCACCTTGGCCTCCCAACCCCACGGTGGCTGTCGTTGCTCCGCAGAGAGCCGAGGAGTGGCAGGTGGCGTGGGGGACAGGCTATGAAGGTGCCAAGGGACGGCAGTGACAGGTCTGCAGCCTGAACAGCCCTTCCTGAGACCAGAAACCACGACTGTGGGGGGCTGACCCAATTGGGGCCAAGGGCAAGTCAACTGTGCAAGGTCACACAGAGGGCACAGCCTTGGTCCCCAGCTCCAGCTACACTCCTGTCCCGGGGTCACAGGAAGGCTGCAAGGTGGGGCGAGGACCCGGTCCCACTGTCCCCTAAGCTGCCCTGCTTCTGTGGACGCTCAGCACAAAGGGAGGCCGAGCCCGGGGCCTAGTCTGTTTTTTGCTGAGCCTCAGTGCCTCCAGTTTCCCACCGACTGCAGAGGTGAGAACAGGGTCGTATCTGCCAGCATTGATCCCATCGACCGACCCAGTACTGGTTACCAGCCATGTGAGCCTTCTTAGGGGGCCTCAGGCAGGCCCGGCACAGCGGGGCGATTCTGCAGTCTCCACAACCCAAAGATGGCACCAAACCGGCTTCTCTCTGGCTGTGTGGCAGCAGGAGGCGCGTGGGCCCAGGCACCAGGGACCGTCCTGGGGTAGTAGGGGCACTAGTGCACTGTACACGTACAAGCTCACTGGGAGCGTGACCCCTGTGCGGCTCCTGCCTCACATTCTGTCTCTCCCCAAGCGGTCACACAGCCCATCTCCTGCATAGGAATGGCGTCTGGAACCTTCGGACCACGCCCCTCCCACGTGGCTCGGGCATCCCTGTGTTGGAACCCCATCGCGCTTGGGGCTCCGACCTCCAGTAGAAATCGAGGTCCCTGTCTCATGTGGAAGTGGGCACAGGGCTGGGCACAAGCCAACCTGTGAGAAATCAGCAAAAAAAAAAAAAATTTTAATTTTGCCTTCATCTTGCAGCCTATGTTCAGCAACATCTAAACTCATCCTAACAAATGGAGACCACGCCTCTGACGAACCAGGGAGTCCTCTTCCCACGCACGGAGGCTGGGGCCACTCCGGTTACAGGATCAGCGCTGCCCAACATGGTATAGGGGCGATGGCCGGGCAATGGGGGGTGGAGGCTGCTGGGACGGCCGCATGGAGGGCTGGGGCAGGGCGGCAGGGAGGTGTGGACGGCACTCCGGGCAGAGCTGGGTCCCAGCGCAGAGTCCAGCCTGGGGTGGGAGTGATGAGGGACAAGGGGCTTCCAGCCAACAGGAGAGCGCGATGCCCGAGGCCCCAGGAGCCATAGAAGGTGTCACATAGAGGCAAGGCCACTTTGGCTGAGAATCCTGAGGTTCTGTGACAGAAGGGCCGTCTCCCCGAACTCCCAGCGCCACCTCCTCACCTGGGCCGGGGCTATGACACCTTTTCAACGTCAGGACGCTCTGTACAGAGTAGGAGTCGCGTGCATCGGAGAGCAACTGTGACTCCAGGTAACACTGGGAGAGTTGGGGAGGGGCTCTGCCACCCTTGGAGGGCTTCCGGGGGTCTCATGCGTGTGAATGTGTGTGAGCGGGGGTGTGAGAGAGCAAGAGTGTGAGCGTGCATGGGAGGAAGCGTGAATTCATATGCAAGTATGAGAACGTGTGTGTGTGTATGTGTGTGTGCATGCGTGTGCGATTGTGTGCACAGGAGGCTAGGGCACACCCTGGGGCTGCCCTCAATGCCAAGCCCCCACCCTGTCTCCGTCTGTAAAATGGGCCCAGCACCCTCCCCACACACACACAAACACACACATGCCTGGGGCACACACTCTGCTGGGGTGAGGCGGCTCTGCTCCTTCCACTCCCGGGACCCCTACCCCGGTCAGGCTTGGCAGGGACAAGGCGGGAAGCAGCCCCCCGAGGGTGGCAGCAGCTCCCCGGGAGCAGGCGGCCCAATTACAGGGACAATTACGGGCACGCTGACGCACAGCCAGCGCCGGGCGCCCACCTCTCGAGTGACAAGCCAGCCCGGCGGGCTGTGCGCGGCTTTAATCCGGGAAGGCTCTCAGTGTTAATGGTGCAAGCAGGCTCATTAGCTGTAATCCATCTGTCCTTAATGCGGCCGTGGCGGCGGAGCAGGCCGAGGGATGAAGGATGCCCTCCCAGGAACGGCGGGTGGCAGGCAGGCGGGCAGTCGCCACGGGCACAGCCCGGGGAGGGGCCGCGCCTCGCTCCCTCCTCGGAAAAATGAAATAAAGAAAAGGATGAAGGCGGGGAGGGGAGGACGCAGCTCTTGCTTTGCCGGAAGTGACAGCTGGCTGTTAGAAGGCTGGCCTGGCCCTGGCACGCCCTGCTGTGTGACTGTGGGCAAACCACTTGCCCTCTCTGGGCCTGTGCTGGTGTCTGGAGAATGACAAGAGCCAGAACGCACGCCTCCAGGGTACAGGGGCCCACGGGTGGGTGGCCCTGGGGTGCCTGCCCTGGACTCAGGCTGTCCCTCCACTTGTCTGGGGAGGTGTGGTGGAGTGAATGCCGCCTGGAATGTTCCAGATGGTTTTCTGACAACCATAAATCTTGCCTTTTTTTAATCTGGGGTGTCAGAAGTAGGCCTGTCACACCATCTGGACAGTGGGTGACCCTGCAAAGGGCGGTCACGCAGTGTCCCCGGGGTCTGATGGGCCTACGATGGCGCTGAGTAGTCAGGTTGACAGGGGACTGAGCAGGTGGAGGCCTGGGCCCTGACTCAGGCGGGACATGGTCGCCATGCCCAGGGCAGCAGGGGGCGGCACCACCACTGCTGTCCTGGACCAGCGGCTGCCCGGGGGAAGGCAGGGTGGAATTTGGGGAGTGTCTGGGCCGCACAGTAGGGCTGAGTGGCTCTGGGCCCTACAGCTGGGCTTCCAGAACTGGCGTGGGTGTAGTTTGGGGAGGTTACTAGGCCTCTCTGTTCCTCTGTTTCCCCATCTGTAGCCACGTGGGGACTAGCAGCCCCTCCCTCGGGGGTTATGAGGAGCTGATGTGGGTGGCCTGTCTCCAATGTCATATTTCCTTGGCTTGAGACTCAAGAGACGCTTCTGTGACTTGGGCCACGTCTGCACCCCTTTGTTATCTACTTAATCCTTCAAATGGACTAGTCAGTTTTATTTCAGGAGAGATGACTGACGTGTGTGTGTGTGTGTGTGTGTGTGTGTGTGTGTGTGTGTTTGTGTGTGTTACTGGGGATTGAATCCAGGGGCATTCTCTGAGTTATACCCCAGTCCTATTTTATGTTTTATTTGAAACAGGGTCTTGGTAAGTTGCTGAGAATCTTCCTAAATTGCTGAGGCTGTCCTTGAAACTGTGATCCTCTCATCTCAGCCTCCCAAGTACTGGGATTCCAGGCGTGCGCCACCACGCCCGGCCAGAGACCTTGTTTCAAGATAAAAAATAAAAAGGGCAGGGGGTGTAACTCAGAGGTAGAATGCCCCTAGGTTTAATCCCCAGTACTACAAAAAATAACAAATTTGGGGGTCCAGGGTGCGACTCAGTGATAGAGCGCTTGCCCTGCATGCTCAGGACCCAGCTTCCATCCCCAGCACCGCCCAAATAAAACCAAATAAATACATTTTAAAAAGCCAATTTCTGTCCAGAAGGAACCTGTCAATCACTAGCAGAAATGGGAGTCTAGAGTCCTAGCCCCAAATGCTCGCTGGTACTGTTGGCTCGGAGCAGGGGATCCACAGGGAACAGCAGTGTGTGGGACCTGGCACCTGGCCGAGCCCCGCGCGCTGCCCGAGGAGGACACTGGGGACTGGAAAGCCACCGCTCAGCTCTGCCGCCGGGCGGGCTCCTGACGGCACGGAACGGTCCCCAAGCGTGGCATGAAATCACATGCGCGCCGGGCGCAGTGGCGCAGGCCGGTAATTCCAGTACTCGGGAGGCCAAGACAAGAGGATCACAGATTCAAGGCCAGTGCGCGATAACTTAGTGAGGCCCTGTTTCAGAATACAATCATAAAAAGGGCTGGGGGTGTAGCTCAGAGATAGAACGCCCCTGGGTTCAATCCCCAGTGCCCCCGCCCACACACACACACATGCAAAAGGCACACCTGGCAGGGCGCCCCTTCCAGGGTGCCACGTCCCAGTCCTGATAGTGCCACCTCGTCTCCCGCACGACAACAGAACCAGTTTCACCCAGCCCAGAATGCGGGAGCAGAAGAACCCATACTCCAGCCCCTGCTGGGTCCTTTCACCTCCCAGCCTCAGTTTCCCCATCTGAACCCCAGGGCACACCATCCCTCTCTCCTGGAGGGCTGTGGGGGTTTTCACCAGCATGAGGGTCTGGAGACCGGGCTTGAGGGTGGCGGCCGCAGAGGTGCGTCCGTGGCGGGACGGCCCGAGCTGGCCGAGGGCGGGCAGGAGGGCTCCGCGTGGAGGGCTGCTGTCTCGCTGACGCTCTTCAATTATTCAAACAATAATCGCACCCTTATTTAAAGTCTAGTCTTGCATCCGCTGCCTCCCGGCGGCCAGCGCCAGGGCCTGCTGGTAGATTTACACGGGGACCGGCTCCCTCTCGCAAAGTCAATTAATTAAGCAAACACTTTCGCCAGCACGTTCTCAGGTGTGCAGCCGGGAGGCCCGGGGTCTCGGCCTGCCGCCTCGGAGACACTCGATCCCACACGGCTGGCCACGTGGGCGGGGACACGGCTGATGGAGGAGCCGAGGCCAGAAACTACCGCTCCTATAGTTGTGGGCTCCTGGAAGCCTCCCCACCCCACTTTACAAGTAGGGAAACTGAGGCACAGAGAGGAAGGGGGACTCACCCCAGGGTGAGCTCCTGGAGAGGGCCAAACCCTCCCCTCCACTCACACTCCTGTTCCCTCTCCCCCGGCCCCCCAGGCAAACAGCGCAGCCTGGAAAGGCAACGCGCACCCCCGTATCTCCCCCAGCTTCCCCTCAAGCCCGCACAGGCAAGGACTGTTGTGGTCCACGCTTTATCGAGGGGACGCTGCACCACAGAGCAGCTGGGTGGCATGTCCGGGTCATGCAGGCGCAAGGGAAGGGTGGGGCCTGGAACCCAGCCGTCTGCCCGTCTGTCCTCCTGTGGCTGAGTGGAGCCTGCTGATCCCCCACAGATCTTCCCCCAGGGGGCACGCGCTCTTGCCTGGCAGAGCTGGGCACCTCCAGATTAAGCCCAGCAGAGAGGCAGTATGTTCTGGCAGGTTCTAGCAAGTTCTGGGGTTTTGGTATCTTCTGGCAAGAGGAGAGCCACAGGTGACACTGAAGGACTCATGAAGGCCTGTCCCACCCTCTGAGCCTGTGATAAACAGCGGCCAGGGGGATGGCTGTGACGTCCAGAGCATGAGGGGCCCAGCCGGGGTCCTCATCCTCCAAGGGGCACCGTCAGGGACCAGGTCCCCGCACATCGAGCCGGGCCTCCAGGAGGCGCAGGGTGGGGGCGCTGCATCCCAGCTCCGCCACCCCAGCCCTGGAACCTGGGGCACCTCACAAGTACTGTCTCTGGGCCTCAGTTTCCTCAAAAATATTTACCTCGGGGCTAAGTATTTATTATTGCTCCTCTCTGTGCTTCTCACCACTTCTCCCGAGGTCCTGGGCACAAGGCCGGATCCTCCACGACTCCTCCTGACTTCGGTCCAGTGATGGGGTGCCTTTAATCGGAAGTGCCTTTCCCTCCCTTTCTCATCCTTCTAGAAAATTCCTATACACACCTCAAAAGTCTTCTCATGTATCACATCCCTCTGCCCCAACCCAGAGCTAATATCCCTTTGTGTGTGTGTGTGGGGGGGGGTACTGGGGACTAAAACCCAGGAGTGTTCTACCTCCAAGCTACACCCCCAGCTCTATTTTATTTTATTTTTTTGTGGTACTGATGATTGAAACCAGGGGCATTCTACCTCTAAGCTACACCCCCAGCCCTATTTTTTATTCTTTATTTTGAAACAGGGACTCACTAAGTTGCGGAGGGCCTCACTAAGTAGCTGAGGCTGTCCGTGAACCCGGATCCTCCAGTCTCAGCCTCCCAGGTACTGGGATTACAAGTGTGCGCCACCATGCCTGGCTCCATTTTATTTTTAATTTTGTAACAGGGTCTCACTAAGTTGCTGAGGCTGGCCGCAAACCTGCAACTGATCCTCCTGTCTCAGCCTCCCAAATAATGGGATGACAAGTGTGCGCCCCCATGCCTGGCTTTAACACCTCTTCTTCCTCTCTGAGCCGGGCTTCTGAACACCACAAAACCCATGACTGTACTGAGCACATGTTTTTCAAAAAGAGAGGCGCCAGTGGTCTCTATGGGTAGAGAAACTGAGGCACGCCATGGTTGAGCCGTGCACTGAGGCTGCATCGCTGGCCCATGACAGAGCCTGGGTTCGAATCTGGAGGTCTGGCTGCGACGGCGGGCGCACTGGGATGGACGCGGGGGGAGAGGAGGCCGGTCTGACTGTGGGGAAGAGCCGGAGTCAGGAGTAGCTGGCTCTGGTGGACCGGCATGGGGGAAACGCTGAACCTAGGCAGGGCCTAAAGGGCCCCGTGGCAGGGCAGGCTAGGAAGTAAAAGTGAAACTCGAGCCCAGCGGAGGCTGTGGCCCTCCTGCAGGGGAGGAGGCCTGTGGTTTCTGCCGGCGCCGCCCGCACCCGCAGGTGCTCGCTCCGCGGTGCCCAGCTGCTCCGCGATTATTATTTCAGGAGTGCAGGCGGCCCCGGGGGCTCTTGGCCCTGAGCTGAAATCGGGAGGGGGGTTGCTGGGGGTGTCGAGCAGCAAAACCGGACTGGGGCCCTGATCAGCCCCTCTGGTCCCCATCACCCCGCACGCATGCACCTGCGGGCAAACCGTGCCCCCACTCTCCGTGGGCTGTCCCCGCTCTGTCTCCAGGGAGGCGACTGACACCAAGCACAGAGCCTTCCGTGGGCTGTGTGTTCTGCTCGTGTAGCAGGGAGGCAGGGGCCAGAACGCCACCCCTCCAGGGGCCGAGGCCACAGGAGTGGGGGGACTGAGCAGGTGGGCTGAGGAGTGGGGTGGCTGGGACCCATGGGCAGGCAAAACGGGGGGAACAGAGGCTTACGGTGGGCACACCATAGCCGCAGGCACAAGGCCAGAAAGAAACTGAGTTATAGACGCATCTAAGTCAAACAGCCTCAGCTGGGCAGGGAGGCACACGCCTGTCATCCCAGTACTGGGGAGGCTGAGACGGGAGATCGCAGGTTCAAGACCAGCCTCAGCCACTTAGCGAGACCCTGTTTCAAAATTAAAAAAAAATAGGGCTAGGGGTGTAGCTTGGAGGTAGAACATCTCAGGGTTCAATCTCCATTACTACAAAAAAAAAAAAGACCAGTCTCACTGGGCCCAGTGAGCTCACTGCCCACATTCCAGCCTCCCCATGCCTCAGTTACCCTATCTATAAAATGGGAACCTGGGATCCTCCTGTCTCAGCCTCCCAAGTACTGGGATGACAGGCACGTGCCACCACGCCCAGCGAGTTTAGCGATTTAACTGAGTGGCAGGGACAGGCCAGGACCCTGGGAAAATGACAGAGAGGCAGCGTCCACCCGTGGATTGCAGGTGCTGAGGGTCCCCCGATTCTCCAATCTGGAAACAGACCCAGAACATGGCAAGGACGGTACAAGACTGCAGCCACGGACCTCAGTTTCTGTGATAGTTAATCTAATTTGTCAACTTGACCGGATCGTGACACACCCAAGATCATGTGACTTTGGGTGTGTCAATGAGACAATTGGTTTATGTAACAGCAGATTAAACAGAAAATCCTGCCCTAAATGTAGGCAGCAGGGTTCTGATAGGTGCAGGACTTAGATAAAAGAAGGAGAAAGCCGCGTAGAGGGATGCACGACTCTTTCCGAAGAAAACGCATCTGCTCTCGTCTGAGATCGTCGGCCTCCAACTTCGCCGTTTCTCTGAAGAGCTTCTTGATCTTCTGCTCTCGTCTGAGACCGTCGGCCTCCAGCCCTTCGAACTGAAACTTCACCATCGTTTCTCCAAAGAGCTTCCTGATCTTCACATCTTGGACTGGGACTGAATTAGTGGTTGCTCCGATCCTGACTCCAGCTCTTAGACCACTCGACCAGCTACTGGTTCCTCTGACTCTCCACGTGCAGTCGGAACTCGGGACTACATTGCTTCGAACTGTAAGCTGATCTGATAAATCCCTTTTTCCATATACTCATTCTGTGAATTCTGTTAGTCGAGTGAACCCTGGCCAAGACAGTTTCCCCACTCTGTCCTGGTAACGATGACAGCCCCACCCCAGGGCTGCTGAGGTTTCCGAAAATCCTCGGGTCAGCATCCAGCACAGGATGACACTGGGGAAATGTCCCCTGCATCATGACGATGTGGCACCTATAGCCAGCCCCTCCCCCGTGGCACTCAGCGTCCCCCAGAGTCAACAGGAAGGGGAAGGGGCAGGGGTAGTGCGCTGGTGAACACCTTAGTGCTCAGAGAACCTAGAACCTGTGTCCACGCACACCCGCTGCCAGGCGCTCACGGCAGCTTCCCTCACAGGAACCAAGAGCAAGAAACAGCCCAGTGTCTACCCACCCACACCGGGTCCCACACTGTGGTCTGTCCATGCAGTGGAATATTACTTTGCCATGAGCAGGGATGAAGCATCGACACATGCCATAACATGGATGAGCCCTGCAGACATGATGGCGGTGACAAAGCCAGGCCCGGGAGGCCACATGTGGCATGACCCTGATCCCATGGAATGTCCCGAACAGGCGAGCCACAGAGACAGGACGAAGATTAATAACCGCCAGGGGCAGGGAGGAGGGTGGAGTGGGGCGCAACCGCTAACGGGGACGGGGTTCTTTTCAGGGTGATGGGAACATTCTCGAAGGGACAGCGGCACCTAAAAACCACTGACGTGGACACTTTAAAAGGGGGAGCTGTGTGGCACGTGAGTGACAACATCTCAATAAAACTACTTACAAGCCAAAGCCTGAGACCCTCCTCTGTTGGGTCGAGTGATAGCTGACAGCCAGTGGCCGGGACTCAGGGGACCCTCAGCTCCAGGAGGAAGGGCACTGCTGACCAGTGACACCGGCTGCTCGCCCTGGCCAGGCGTGCCTCTCGCAAGCGGACTGAGGTCTCTCAGGTGCTGATTGTGGCTAATGAGCCGGTCAGCACATTAAACATCACACTTGCCTGGAATCTTCGTTGAGCACCTTCTGTATACTTGTTCTAGGCACCCGGCGTCCAGGACAGTATGTTGAAACAAGAGAACCCACCTGGGTGGCTCAAACTCTGCAGGGACTTACACGGAACCAAGAATAACACAATACTCGGGCCAGCAGGAACAACATTCCTGACACTGGGAACGCTGGGAACGGCACGTGTGAAGGCCACGGAGCGGACGGAGCCAAGGAACTGAAAATGCGGGGCGCCACCAGGGCCAGAGAACGAAAGGCAAGGGTGGCGGCTGCCACCAGGCGCGACTCGCGGAGTTTAAAGCCTACGGCGCCGTCCCAGGTCCGCATGCTGCCTGCCTTCTCTGGGACAGCCAGATGTGTGTGTGAGGGCGGGGACCAGGGGATGGGCGGACGGAGCCTGACCATTCCTACCTGTTCACACGCTGACAATTCTCCAAACGTCGCCCCAGTCTCAGTGGGTCCCTCAACTCCCATCCAGTTCCACCAAGCCCACCCAGGTACCGGTCATGTTTAGATCAGAGCCCTTCGGGGCCTCAGAAGTGACCGTTTCTCAGCACCCCCTTCTTCACCCCAAGAGAGGAAGCAACACGATTTCCCCAGAGCCCCTCCTGGAAATTACAGCTGGCGCCTGGCCCCAGGCCTGCAGCCACAGAGAGATGCATGTGCTAGATTTACAAGGCCCCGAAAACTGGGCTATCATAGACAGGGGTCCCCATAAGCAAGCTGCTTCTAAAGGCTAGGCTAAGCCGGGCGTGGTGGCGCACGCTTGTAATCCCAGTACTTTGGGAGGCGGAGACCGGAGGATCCGGGTTCACGGCCGGCCAACCTCAGCGCGCATGCGCGCGCGATCTCTCTCTCCCCCCCACCAGTGAGGCCCTCCGCAACTTCGTGAGACCCAGTTTCAAAAATAAAGCATAAAAAAATAGGGCGAGGGGTATAGCGCAGAGGTAGAACGCCCCTGCGTTCAATCCCCGTACCGCAAATAATAATAATAATAATAATAATAATAATAATAAAAAAATAAAGGCTAGGCTAGCAGCACTGCACATAGCCATTTTCAGCACGGTTACAGCTCCAGGTGCAAGTCTGTCTCTAACTGGGTTTGGCCAAGCCGGTGGACAGGCATCCGGAGCTCCGGACACCTTGTAGCCCCTGCCCGGCCCTGCCTGGTGGCTGGGGTCAAGGGGCTGGTGATTAGCAGCTCCTCCTGGAGCCTCAACTTGTTTTAAAGATTTAGCAAAAACCAGGCATGGTGGCGCATGCCTGTAATCCCATTACTTGGAAGGCTGAGACAGGAGGATCGCGGGTTCAAGGCCAGCCTTAGCAACTTAGCGAGGCCCTCTGCAACTGAGACCTTGTTTCAAAATAAAATTATAAAAAGGGCTGGGGTTGTAGCTGGGAGGTAGAATGGCCCTGGGTTCAATCCCCGGTACTCAGTATCAAAAAAAAAAAAAAGATTCAGCGATTCAGCAAGGGCTAGACGCCTGTCTACACCCGCACTTTCTACAACTTGTGAGCCTCGGCTGCTGGACCATGCGGATTTAAGGAGAGGGAGGAGCAGGGTCCCCACCCGGCTGGTGGGAGCAGGGATGAGAGAGAGAAAAGTCTGATTCTATCCATGAGAGGTCTTGCAGCGGGGACAGCGGAGTGGGGTCAATTAATCCATCAGGGAGTGTTATCACAAGGCGCAATTTATTGTCTCTGGGCCACATTAGCCCAGAGGACACAGGGTTGACTGAATATGGAGATAAACTAGAGACATCTGGAGGACAGGGCCGGGTGGGAAATTACAGGGAAATTCCGAGGCCTGGGTCCTGCCAGAACCCGTCCAGCCGGAACCCCGACCCCGACCCAACACATTAGGGAGATAAGGACGGAAGGGTGGACGCTGAAAGTAGGGTGCACTTCAGAAATGGGGATCAGGACCCTGGGGTGCCCAGCTCCCCCAACCCAGGGCCCTGGAGGCTTGGTGGTAGACAGATGGCAGCTGGGGAGGGGAGGAGAGGGAAGTAGAGGGGAGGGGTGCGCGGTGGCGGTGGGAGCACTGTCGCCCCCGGCTCCTGCTTTCCCGCCTGCTAGGCTGAGCTGCCAGCACCAGGGCACTCAGGTTTAATTGTGGGAGATGCTGTGCGAGAGAAATGAAACGTGACTCCCAGCCCGAGTTGGCACGGCCCCTCCAGCGTCCCCACCACCGCCTGCCGGGGTCCCCCTCCTGCCTCTGTCCCTGCACCTCCAGCTGTTCCCCTCAGGGCTCCCAGAACAACAGCTGCCAAAGCAACACAGGGGGAGGGGCGGAGTTCCCGGCTGTGAGGGAAGAGCAGAGACCAGCGGGAACCCTTCAGGGAACAGGCCCGGGGCTGGAGGGCACAGGCAGACAATTCTCCAACCCACACCTCCCTCTGGCCTGGACTGCCATCTCCCCGCCTCTGACCAGGCTCCTTGCTCCGTCCTTCATGTCGCAACAGAGGCTCCGCTGGAGGGGCTGGCCCCTGTCCCCCTCAGCTCAGGACCTCACCTGCCCGTAATGGCCATGCCGTCTCCTCAGCGGCAGCCCCTGCCCCAGACAGCTTAACAGCTCCAACAAGTCCTTTTTTTTTTTTGCGGTACCGGGGATTGAACCCAGGGGCGTTTTACCTCTGAGCTACACCCCCGGCCCTTTTTTTATTCTTTATTTTGAAACCGGGTCTCATGAAGTTGTAGAGGGCCTCACTAAGTAGCTGAGGCTGGCCACGAACTCGGATCCTCCGGTCTCCGCCTCCCAAGTACTGGGATGACAAGCGTGTACCACCACACCCAGCCCAACAAGTCCTTTCTAAGGGCTCTCCACACTGTCCAGTCTTGGGCTGAGTGGTGCTCCCCCAAAAGGGTATGCACCCCCTGCCCTGGAGCCTGCCGATGCCATCTTACTTGGAAAAGCATCTTTGAGGCCACGATTAGGATCTTGCCATGAGAATGTGCCGGGCCACCCGGGTGAGCCCCAGATCCAGGGCTGCCCGTGCTCATACAGGAGAGGAGCCGCACAGAGAAGGCCCCGGAGCCGGAGCAGAGCGGCGCGGCCACAAGCCCAGGACACTAGTGACCCCTCGACCCCGTCCCCTGCCTGCCCCAACTCCCCACGCACCTCACACCTTCCAGCAGCTCCATAGCCCCAAACTAGCTTGGTTTACGGCCTGGACCATGAGCGGCCACAGCCAGGTGACCTTCTCCTTGACCTGGACCTCCGGCCAGCAGTCCTGCAAGAACAGAGCCTGCTGGGGCCTCCAGCCCTGCCCTGGCGGTTCCCCACATCGGCCCCAGAGCAGACCGAGGGCGCGGGGTCTCCTGGGCGACTTGGGTTGAGTGCTAACTCTCTACTAGGTTCTTCCAGTGGAAGCCACACCTGAGAGAAGAGGTGGCCCACGCTGGGGGCTCCTCTGCAAGGGCCTGGCCCGCCCGCGTGGCGTGGCGTCTGCAATGGCAGGAGCGTGGGGGCGTCTCTTCCTGAGGGCTTGGTGACTTTAGGATTGGCTGTACACTGGGCTCAAAAAGGAGAGAGGCCGGGTGTGTGTGGCGCATGCTTGTCATCCCAGTACTTGGGAGGCTGAGGCTGGAAGATCCGGGTTCGCGGTCAGCCTCAGCTACTTAGTGAGGCTCCGCAACTTAGTGAGACCCTGTTTCAAAATAAAGAATTAAAAATAGGGCTGGGGGTGTAGAATGTCCCCTGGGTTCAATCCCCAGTACCGCAAAAAAAAAAAAAGGAGACAGAGATTTCCCAGGATTCTTCTCTCCAGGAGCAGGGTGCCCCTTGGAAGCCTCGCCAGGGGCAAAGGACGGGTGAGCTGACAGGCCTGCTTCTGACCTAGAACCGGAGCTACAGGGCAAGGCTATACCTTCTCGGGCCCTCAACAGCCTCTCCTGACGTCCTGCCCCGCTGGGGACCCGGCTGACTCAGCCTTGCTCGTGTGTCCACAGAGGGTACTCGGGCACAGCCTGGCTGGTGGGGACCCCAACTGTGACAGGGAGGGAGGCTGAGCAGCTCAGGTGGTACAGGGCCTCCTTGGTGCCAGGGAGCCTGGGGAGGCCGGCGGACCACGGCGAATGTTGTTTTCTGAGCTGTGACATGCAGGGGTGACTGCTATTTGTTCAGTTGCTCCCCAGCAAGTGGATTTGGGGGACCCCTGTTCTGTGTAATGCCAGTACTTGGGAAGCTGAGACCGGAGGATCACAGGTTTGCAGCCAGCCTCAGCTACTTAGTGAGACCCTCCGCAACTCAGTGAGACCCTGTTTCAAAATAAAGAATAAAAAATAGGGCTAGGGGTGTAGCTCAGAGGTAGAATGCCCCTGGGTTCAATCCCCAGTACCGCCAAAAAAAAAAAAAAAAGAAAAAGGGTCTAAGTTGCGGAAGGCCTCATTAAGTTGCCAAGGCTGGCTGAGAACCTGTGATCCTCCTGTCAGCCTTCCAAGTACTGGGCCATGCCTGGCTTTATATTTATTTATTATTTATTTATTTTTGTGGTAATGAGGATTGAACCCAGAGGATTCTACCTCTCAGCTATACCCCCAGCCCTATTTTGTTTATTATTTTGAAATGGGGTCTAAGTTGTCCAGGCTGGCCTTGAACCTGCAATCCTCCTGTCTCAGCTTCCCAAGTACTGGGATTACAGGTATGGTATGCACCACCATGCCCAGCTCAGACAGATGCATGGCACGAGGGGTCGGGGTCACCTTGCAGGGGGTTAATGGAGATCAGCATGAGGCAAGGGGTACCCTGCAGAAACCTCCTCATCCAACAGCTGGCTCACTGAGCAATGGCTTAGTGCCAAGCTCTGTCGTAGGCACCAAGGAGTGGCAGGCAGCAAAAGACCCGCCCCAGGACCAGGGTGACCCACAAGCCTGGCATATGCCACCACGAAACCAACGTTACCATCATCTTTGGCTTCTTCTCTTTCTGGTACTAGGAGTTGAACCCAGGGCATTCTACCTCTAACCTACACCCCTAGCTCCCCCCTTCTTTTGTGGTACTGGGGATGAAACCCAGGGCATTCTACCTCTGAGCTACACCCCCAGCCCTATTTTATTTTTTATATGGAAACAGGGTCTCACTACGTTGCAGAGGGCCTCACTAAGTTGCTGAGGCTGGTTTTGAACCTGCGATCCTCCTGTCTCAGCCTCCCAAGTATTGGGATTACAAGCGTGGGCCACCACGCCCAGCTTTGTTTTATTTTGAAACAGGGTCTTACTAAGTTGCTTAGGGTCTTGCTAGGTTGCCGAGGCTGGCCTTGAACCTGCGATCCTCCCGTTTCAGCCTCCCAAGTACTAGGATTACAAGCGTGTGCCATCACGCCTGGCTTGCCATCCTCATTTTAAACCTAGACTGGCTGGGATTGGAGCTATGAGATTCTCAAACACCCACCGCTGGAGTAAGGAGTTGGCCCTGGAGGAGCCGCAGGACCTGGGGAGGAAGTGCAGAGGGCCGGCCTCCTTGTTCAGGTTGGGGTGTCCCCGGATGTGGGTCTATGAAATGATGGGGGACAAGCTGAGGGCACCCGGGGCAGGCAAGGGAGGCCCGTCCACAGAGGGGACACGGCTGGCAGCAGGAGCTGTGGCCGCCCCCTTCCCGCCAGCACGGAGCCCCAGTGGGCTGTGCGTCTGCAGATGGCCACGCACTGTGCGTCAGGAGACGATCACTATTAAAAATTCACTGGGTCTTATTTTATCTTCTTTTTGGGTTCCATTTGGGTTCTCTGCTTCCTCCCAAAGAAGCCACCACACTGCCATGTAACACCGCTTTAACTGTCCCTGACCAAAGGGACGCTGAGTAGGCCACCAGGGTCTCTCCACTCGGGCGGCTGCAGGGAGCGGGGCACAGGGCAGGATGCAGTGCCTCCCCAGAGGAACCTGCACCTCCTCCCCAGACCCACAGCTCCCCGAGGGGCTGTGCCACCCGTGCGGGACCCCAGCTGTGTCCGATGTGGGCCACCACCACCATGAGCCTGGTGCCCACCCACAGGCACCGGAGAAGCCCCCAGGGGCAGCGGGATGCTGGAGGTCTCTGGGGTGTCCCAGGCCATGGGATAGGTGAGGGGGCGCAAGATGCAGGGCCAGGCACGAAGATCTATACCAGAGCTTGAACTCCACCCAACGAGCCACCAGGAAAGAGCCTGGGGTCCCAGCCCTGGCCTCCTGCCAGCCTCAGTGTCCTTCATAGCACAGGGATTCACCGAGGGCCACCTGACTGCAGCCGGAGGCACAGGGTTGGATCTCTGAGGGGCTCCAGAAGGGGTTCGGGCCAGCTGAGGAAGGCTGATGCCCTGCTGGCCCCGGCAGGTGCCCTTTCAAACCAGTCAAGGATGCAGGCATCGATGCGCTCCAGCACATCCCGGGCCTGGGGCAGTGGTCAGCAGAGCGCTGGCTCAAGCTGCTGCCCTTCCAGAGCAGGGCGAGAGGGGCAGACAGTGGACACACGTGGGGTTCCTGCAGAGCAGACCCCCGAGCCTGAGCCTCGCCCGGGAGCCAAAGAGTCTGAGCAACACTGGGAGAGCAGAGGAGGAAGCCACATCTCACATTTGGAAACAGCAGGAGCAGCTCCCAGGCCCCGCTGCCACCGTCAGGAATCCTGGTGAAGACCGGGGACTAGGGCACCCTTGCCAGGCCCGGGACTCTGACAGGCTGAGGGC
Organism: Glis glis; assembly: GCA_004027185.1. Taxonomy (NCBI): domain Eukaryota; kingdom Metazoa; phylum Chordata; class Mammalia; order Rodentia; family Gliridae; genus Glis; species Glis glis. Next base: position 33,332 of record PVJS01007910.1, read on the forward strand.
CCTGGCCTTCTCCGCCTGTCTCCTGCCCCAGGGTGCCCCTCCTCTTCTGCAGGCAGGTCACCCACTCAGGTAGCTCCTTCAGCCTGGAGAGGCCTCTCTTTGGGTCAGACCAGCTGATTTCTCCCAGTCTCATAGGCAGGTGGCAGGATGAAGCCCCAGGGCCAAGTGTGTACCTGCTCGGTGGCCCCACAGTTCACAGGGAACATTAGAGGATATTTTAAATCATTACATGTTTTATAATTTTAAAAAAATTGTGTGTGTAGTACTGGGGATTTAACCCAGGGGCACTCTACCTCTGAGCTACACTCCCAGCCCTATTTTATTTTATTTTGAAAGAGGATCTCGCTAAATTGCTGAGGCTGGCCTTGAACCTATAATCCTCCGGTTTCAACTTCCCAAGTACTGCCATTACAGGAATGTTCCACCATGCCCAGCTCCCTGCCTCCCCCTTTTTTGCAGTACTGGGGATCGAACCCAGGGGCCTTCTACCTCCAAACTACACCCCCAGATCTATTTTACTTTTTATTTGGAAACAGGGTCTTACTACATTGTGGATGGCCTAAGTAGCTGACGCTGGATTTGAACCTGCGATCCTCCTGTCTCAGCCTCCCAAGTACTGAGATTACAAGCGTGCACCACCACTCCCAGCTCCCTGCCCTTTTCTTATTTGTATTTTGAGATAGGGTCTGGTTAAGTTGCCCAAGCTGGCTTCCAACTTATGATCCTCCTGCCTCAGCCTCCCAAGCAGCTGGGATTACAGGCGTGCACCACTGCACACGGCTATAGCAGCTCTGGAGGACGGAAGTCTGAGTCTGACATCATGGTGTGACAGGCTGTGCCCTCCCGAGGCTGGGGTGAGGGCTCCTCCTTCCTCCCCCAACACCTGGTGGCTGCCTGTGTTCTCTGGCGCCTGCCTCCATCTGGCCTTCTCCTCTGCGTCTGTCTCTTCTTTGGGTCTTCCAGGGGCGCCTGTCATTGGTTTCTGGGCCCATCCTAATCTAGCATGATTCCATCTCTAGATCCTTCACTAATTACATCTGCAAAGACCCCATTCCTGAATAAGGTCACATTCTGAGTCTCCTGTTGGACATGAGTTTTGGGGTGGCACCATGGACTGGAGATGGCCCATGCGGTCACAGCACGCTAATACTAGTGTCACCCAGTGCTCACTCTCTAGACATCAATAGATGAGAAAGGGGAGTCACTTTGCCAATATCTGTTCTGTTGGAGCCGTGGCAAGAGGCAGGAGGCGGTCTCCTCTCCAAGCTCTCCGAAGTGGGGCCAGGGGGACCTCCCATAGGCTCGGAGCAGCCCACCCAACCCTTCCCCAAGAGGAAGAGAGGTTAGTCTCACCCAAGGGCACACAGCCAGGAAGGGGCAGGTCCAGGATGCAAACCCAGGCCATGGGGCTCCACACCAGTGCTCCAATCTCTGAGTGGAGATGCAGGTGCCCACGGTCACTGGCCTTTCATCTCACGCACATGAGAGCCAGCGGTCCTGCCTCTGGGCTGGCCCCCACCCCGAACAGGCCAGCCACAGGCGAGGGCTGACCTTGGCCGGCTCCAGGTGACCCACCTCCCTTCAACAGCTGACCCTGCCGTCCGCCCAAGAGCCCGGGCCCTAACATCCCCGCAGCTGGCTGCTGTCGTCAGGACAGGAACCTGCCTCTGGGCCCCAAGGAAACAGCTAAGCTCACAGGGTCGGTCCACACCACCACCAATGAGCTCACCCCCCAGGGGACTTGGGAAGATTTGAAGGCAGCCCAGCGCATCCAAATGGACTTTGGATGTGATTCCAGCAGCCATCAGCACGCTCGCCGAGTATCTAGGAACGGAACCAAATGTTCATCCGGCCGGCCAGAAAAACAGCCGCCCTCTGTTCATCTGACAAGCATTAATTGGGCACCTACTACATACTCAGTCACCACAGGAGAGTCTGAGACTAGAATGAAAAGGGTCTTCCTTTCAGGAACCTCTGATCACAAACATAGGGATTCCACGGAACATGGGCCCCAAGAGCAGGAGGCAGAGGCGGAGGTGGGAGAGGAGATCCTGGAGGGCTCCTCAGAGAAGGTGGCTTTCGAGCCAGGCTTGAGGAGTGGGAACGTGTGGGGAGGACAGCATGGCTTTCCAGGTGGGAGGAAAATAAAAGCGGCGGATGTTTATTACCCGACGCCATTCAGTCCTCGTTACTGATGCGCCCACGTGCTTATTCCTGGAGGGAATAACAACCCCATGCCACAAACAGGAGGCTGTGGCATGGACAGGCCAGGTCACCAGGGTGTCACACCATGAGGCTCCCTTACAGCTGCGGCACCAGCAGTCTGGGATGGCCAGGCATGGGCATGAAATCCAGGGGGCTGCGGGGCTGGGGGAGGAGGCTGCTCACCTCTGCTGCGTCCTGCGGCAGCGAGGGGTCCTCCTGGATGGCCAGGTACCAGAGCAACCCCATCCTTCTGCAGCTGCAGGGAGAGGAGCCCAGTGGCCATGGATGGCTGGCGGGGTCATGACCCCAGGTGGGACTCCCCAGGCTCCCCCCAACCCCCATCCCCGGCCTCTCCCCACCTGAGCTGCAAGTTGACCTCAGTTCCCTCACCTGCAAAAACAGGGTGTGAAGTCACACTTCCCTCCCAAGCAAGGAGGCGTGTTCACAGGTAAAAGCCAGGCCAGCCGCTTGCTGCTCGGAGGGGGCGTCTGTAAGGGCCCTGGAGTCCCTGTGGGTAGCCCAAACTGCACTGCCAGGCAGAGGTACGGGCTCCTGGGCACAGGCCTCTCCAGCACAGGCTCCTCCCTCCCCTCTAGCGGGGCCAGCTCCACACTGGGCACCTACTGCATACAGGGAAGTCGGGGTGCAGAGGGCCTGGCAGATGGCGGCGCACCCCTGAGCAGGCTGGGGCTCTGGGACGCTGCATGACCAGGCTTGGTCACACAGCCGGCGAGGGCCTCCTGGGGCTGCTCAGGCCTCCCTCCGCCAGCCTGGCACCGGAGGACAATCAGCGGGAGCCGGGCAGAGGGACGCAGCGATCAAACGCCAAAATAAGAAGAGAGTTTTTGTAGGCTCGTCTGGCTCAAAGGGAAAAGGTTTCCCCGTCCCCCTTCCTCTAAGCGGCTGCCCCCCACCCCGGCCCCTGGGAGCGCCGGGAAACCGCCTAAGCCGACATCTGATGGACGGGGATTTGTTTTAAGCTCTTTCTACCCACTGGACTATAAGCAGCAACTGTGCGCGACCTCTTCACAGACGACTCTCCCCCGGAGCCTTCAAAAGGCAAAAAGCTTTCAAAGCTGCAGTTCAAACAGGCATTGAGGTACACAGCCGGAGCGGGGAGCCCAGGCATGGCAGGTGGGTGGGCTAGAGCAGGAGGGCCACGCCCCTGGCCTACCTGGAGAAACCGCCAGCAGGTGAGGCACCTGGGGGTCAGGATGCCCAGCCTCACATGGGGGGGGGGCTATCGTAAGGCCATCCCCACCCATCCTGTCTCTAGAGTCACCCTGAAACTAGGCCCCCTGTGACCTGAGTGACCATCCGTCCCGGCTCAGCCAAGGCCAAGGACCTCACTCAGGACCCTGCTTTGAACCTGTGACAGTTCCAGCCAGGGCCGAGGGCCGGCTCCTGCGTTATAACCCCTCTCCCAAGCTGATGGCAGGGCCACCGGCACCAGGCCCCATGACACTCCCTACCCTCTCCTTGCCTAACTAGTGCGCCAGTCACCGGAGGTCATGGCCCTGATGCCACGGGGGGACGGTTAAATCGGCTTAAGCCACAGACCCACCCCAGGCCCCAGGTCCCCACCTGCACGGGGAAGAGGGAGACACACAGCCGCATTTTGCCGCCATCTCCCCGTGTGCCAGGTGCATGGGCTCCAGGTCGCTGAACCCCAGGATAAAGCAGACTCTTGGGCAGCAGCCAAGCCGGTGCAGCTGGCCGCCTGCCCTGGACGTCCAGAGGTGAGTCTCCGGGGAACTCACCCAGGGGCCTGGACGTGCCACGGGGGCACGGGGCAGCCAGACCGCGGGCAGATGGAGCTTTTCCACTTAAAAATAAATCGATGGCTGTTTTTCCTGAGTTGTCAGGAGGACGCACGATTGGCGGCGCCCTGGACAGCACGTGCGTGGCCAGGAGCACCCGCGGATCCTGGCGGGGGTGGGGGCGGGTGAGCTGGGGCCAAGCGACCCGGAAAGTGCCACCGGGCCCTCCCTCTCCCTCTCCCTCTCCGCGCACGGGGCACTTACTGAGATCCAGGAGCAGGGATGACCAGGTCTTCATGCCGAGCATGCTGCGCCGCCCCTGCCCGGGCCGCGGGGACCCGGGGACTCTACAAGGGGCTTCCTGGCATGGCGGGCCACGCGGGAGTCACCGTGCGCCAGGGGCGTCCAGCGCTGCGCGTGCCCCTCCTACCCGTTTGCGTTCGCGCCGGGGGTGGGGGGCTGGGGGGACTGGGGAGCCCGGGGAGGGGCCAGGGGGCCCGAGGGGTTCACGGGACGGCCGAGGATGTCCCCGGAGGGGGCACGGGCCCGGGGTACGGAGCCCCGAGGGTCTCGGGGGCTCACGGAGCAGCCCGGCGCCCCTGCACGCTGCGCGCCGTGCGCCCCGCCCGCCCGCTGCGCGGAGCCGGGGAGGGGCCGGGGCCCCAGGGGCGCAGCCGCCTCTCACGCCGCCCCCGCCGCTTCCCGCCCCGCGGCCGTGGCTGCGCCGCCGCCTCCAGCGACCATGCGCTTCCCTCCCCCTCCGCCCGCCCGCGCTCCCGGGCAGCCCCGCTCCGCGCACTTGATAGCGCGCTTGTCAAGACTGCTGAGTCGTTCCTGACCTCTCCCCCGCCGCTGCTAATTAAGGCTCCGCCGTGACAGTTCAAGTGCCGAGCACCAAGTTTGCAGAACCAAAGCCTCTAATTGGGGCCGCTTTTCATTTCTCCATCCCAGGGGCTGGGGCTCCCCAGACCTGGGCACCGGCGCATTTTTCTTTTGTATTTTCCATCAGGGAGAAGGAGGGGGACGGGCATCGGGAGAGGAGGGAGGGCAAGCCACCAAAGGCTGGGGTGGGGTTGGAGGGGAGCCCGGAGCCAGGTGGGGGCCCTGGCCGGCCCTTCCCAGCCAGGCAGCCACAGGCCACCCCCTGCCAGCCTCTGAGCACCCGGGACGACTGCTGGGGCGCCCCCTCCCCTGCATGCTCAGTGGACCCGGCAGGGAGGCTCAGACCAGCCTGGGCTGGGATGTGCTGGGGGCGGGTGTGCGCACAGTGTGTTGCGGCCGGGCTTGCCGGCCCCTCCCGGGGAGGTGTGCTCAGCCCTAGGCCGGCTCCCGGGCGGGCGCATCCGCCTCTCCTTTCCAGATAAGTGCTGGCGAGCTCTCAGCAACACTCAAGCTGCCCTTCTCCTCCACCGCCTACTAAATCAAGCCGGCGGAGAGCCCTGGGCGCAGAGAGGAGGAAGGAGGGGCAGAGCTGGCTCTTGAGCAAGCAGAGGGTGGGACCAGGGCACGGGGAGGCAGGCAGGGGGGCTCCAGCAGCCCCGCGGGCCCAGCTGGCGGGCATCCTGAGCTTCTTGTGCAGGGGCATGGCAGGTCCTCCAGCCAGCCTGGCTGGGCCTGAGAATTCCAGGTGATTCTAATTAGATGGGAGGCTTTAATTCGCTCCTGCACCCAGGTGCTGTTTGTGAAGAGTCCAGTTGGAGAAATGGGCCGCAGCCGGGTGTGCAGCAGACCTGGCAGGGCCCGGGCCGCACCCGTGCCTGGGCATCACACTGGGTGGGGACCAGGTGTCATGCCCGCCAGAGCCCCCAGGCATCTTAGTGTGCACAGGGCAGGGAACCTTGGCCCCAAGCCTGTGCTTCCCAGAGCGGGAGGGCCAGCTTTTGTCTCCCAGGGCGCAAGGTCTCGAATCACGGCTGGGGGGCTGAGTGCCACTGGTATTCAGCGGTGGAGGCCAGGGGTGCTGCTGAGTGTCCCGCAACGCCAGGACAACCCGGACAAACAAGGAATCGGCCAACCCCAAATTTCAGTAGTCGCAGGGCTAAGAAACCGGGACAGCCATTCTCCAGGCTTGCCCCAAAGCAGGGTGCGTCTCTGGGTCTCCCCCACTCCGGAGCTCCCTCCTTCCCATGAGTATGGAGGCTGGGGCCACTCAGAATTCCTTCCTGTGCTGAGCTGGAGTCTTAACCCCCCACCACCACACTTCACACTCGACTGTCCCTCGGTGCGTCCACATCCTTCTTAAAGCGCAGGACCACCGGCCATGATGACCCTGTGGGCCTTGAACCTCCCTCACCCCCATCCCCTAACACCTCCAAAGATGGCGCTCTGGCTGTAGAGGTCACTGCTGCTGGCTTTTGCCCCAACCCCCACTTATCAAGTCGCCCACTTTCTGCCGCTCAGTTTGCTTTTGACACAGTGCTGGACTCCGCGCGAGCTACCTTGCATCTGACCCCGCGCTTGCTTCTCGCTGCCTGGGACATTCACAAAACAACTTGGTTTCCAAGTCTATATTGTCCAGCATCCCTTTTTTGAGAGTAAGGCATGCTCGTCAACCCTGCTGGACACTTCTGTCTCTGGGGAGTTTAGGAAAGTATTGGGCCAGGCCCATCCCCATCAGGCCTACGAGAATCCCCAGGGGTGGCTCTGCGGTGAGGAGCAGGGACACAAGGTCTCCCTGGGCCAGCCCTGCTGACCTTGAACACGGTTGGTATTTCAAGCAGGAGAATATCTTATCTGGGCATGGATGTGGGCTGGATGGAGGGCGGCAGGATGCAGTCATCGCATCCTTGCTTATCTGGATCCTGGGGCCCTCCTGTCCATCCCACCGGGATGACAGGGTCCCAGGGAACTGTGGGGTCTGTGGCCTGGTGAGAACCCTTCCAGACTGCTGGGAGGAGATAGCTGAGCCTCCAGCCAGAGCCGGCAGTGTAGACTCAAGTCCAGCTGGGCAGTCAACTCACTGTGGGAGTTCCGTGAGGGGGGAAATGCTGTTCAACCTGCATACAGTAAGTACTCAAATATGGAAGAGAGGAAGCTGCTGGGGAAGGGAGACAGAGTCCTAGCAATGACTTGGCCAAGCCTCATGTACCAGCAGGGCCTCAGTATCCTCATCTGAGCCATGGACACTTGGGCCGAATGATCTCTGAGCCTCCTCCATCTCAAACCCACTCCTTGGCATGAGGGGACAGATCCCATCCAGGCTCTACATGGCAAAAGGGGCGGAGCAGGACAGTGGACAGGTGTACTCTGGTCTCCCTGGGGTGAAAGAGCAGCTCTGTCAGGTGTGGTGGCGCACGCTTGTCATCCCAGTACTTGGGAGGCTGAGACCGGAGGATCTGGGTTCGCGGCCAGCCTCAGCTACTTAGTGAGGCCCTCCACAACTTAGTGAGACCCTGTTTCAAAATAAAGAATAAAAACAGGGCTGGGGTGGAGCTCAGAGATACAATGCCCCTGGGTTCAATCCCCAGTACTGCAAAAAAAAAAAAAAAAAGCCTAATTTGTGCTCTAGGCCCCTAGCAGCCAACTGGAAACCAACAAGAGCCCTGGGTGCAGGGCTGCCCAGCACAGTGGTCTAAGCTGTTCAGTGCCCCAGCGCCTGCAGCCCTCCCTCTACTCACCAACAAGCACCCGTGCTGGGACGTGTCTGTCTGGAAGATGAGGCGCCTTCTAATTTGCACAAGGGACCCGTGTGGCCCAGTGGGCTCTGCTTGGGATGGCTGCTACTTCCCAAATGCTGCCCCCCTGGCCCAAAGCCCTTTGCTAGGGATAGTCTGTCCCTCCACTCTGAGAATACAGACTTACACAACCTCCCAGGAAGGACACAGACTCCTAAAATCATATGAAGGGGTAAACGATTGCCACCCACCAGTACCTGGGCGCAGGTGGGGACAGGACACGGCACCAGGGGGTCAGCGTTCGGGGCAGGCAGGGTTGTCGCCCTAGATTAGGTTCTGCCTGCCTCCCGCGTTGACCGGGAAGCCATGCTTCAGGCATTACTAGGAGACCATGAGCCCGGTGTCCCAGACAGTCCCAGTGAGTCCTGAGAACAAATCAGCAGGGCTGAGCATGGCGGGTGCTTCTGAGGGCGCGAGCGGGCACTGCTGCCCCCAACTCCGAGGTCAGGTGTCCAGGTCCCCCAGGGCAGGGAGCCGAAGGGCAGTGAGCACCTCGTGGGAGCGGGACGCTGCGGGACCCTCGGGGCTCTGGCACACCTGGAACCAAGGTGACTTCCTCCTCCAGCACAGGGGGTCCAAGGCCTTACGAGCACTGGATCCCCCCTCCCCCGGCAGGGACACGGAAGTGCGGTTGCAGGTCTGGGGTGACGCTCGAGAGTCTATGTTTCTAATGAGTTCCCAGGAGCGCTGCTGCTGGTCCAGACACCCCACTTAGGCAGCTGCTATCCATCAAGGTGGCTCCTTGCAATGTCTCAAAGTCCCTGCCCTGGACCTGACACACCGCGGGCCTCACCAGGCGCTTCCCGCTGGGCCCCGCCTGCAGGGCCTGTGTGGCCACCTTGTCCATCCGGGCCTCCGAGGCAGAACCCCATAGAGCCCCATCTCCACTGCCCCCTCCATACCCTCCTTGAGCCCCAGCCCCTGTACCCTGTGAGGCCGCTTTCCAAGCATGTCCTCATTCACACGCGACCCTACAGCTTCTACTAATGCATACGCCCCGTTCCTACCTGACTGACCCGTTCCTACCTGTGCGCCAGCCCCTCGAGGGCAGGACTCTGTCCTTTCTCAAATGCCCCTGGGCATCCAGCTGGAAGCTAAGCGGGGGTATCTAGAGGGAGAGGGGACCCCGAGATGGCTGGTGCAGCCCCCTGAGCCCTTGAGGCCAGTTGTGAGAGGAGCCCAGAGCGGGTGGGATGTGGGGGGCTGGGGATGTGGCGGGGCGCTGCTCTGTGCTGCAGTCTCTTCCTGTGTCAGTGGGGTCAGTAATAGCTACCTGTGTCCTAGGATAAGATGAGGCAGACACACAGGGGACAGGGTGGGCACACAGTTCTAGACAAACACTAGCTGCCGTTATTGGAAAGCCGGAGTGGCGCCCAGCTCGGGTCATGTTCTCCGGGTTCAGGGTGGCTCTGGGTGTCTGACACTGAGCGCCTAGGTGAGGCAGAGTCTCCCCATGTCTCACTCCTGGGCATGGGGACCTGGCTGGCCGCTCCCTGAGGGCCGAGGAGGGAGGCGGGGGGTCCCTGGGAGGGAGCAGTGGCCCCCACTGCTCCTGCAGGCGGGGAGCTTAGTGCAGCCAGGCCCTGAGGCCAACACACATTTTATCACCTTCAGGGAGACCTCGAGGCCCGCTGTGCTGACCCCATGGGGCAGGGGAGCGACCTGAGAGTCTCCGTGTCCTCTCACAGGCCAGAGGCCACCACATTCCAGGCGGCAGCTGCTTCCAGGCCTCCCAGGAGGCTCCGGGCCCTGTGCCCGGCTCTGCAGAGAGCACATTCCCTCCCTCTGCCCCCACCCCGCCTTCCCGCCCTGGGGTCCTGACCTCTCCAGATAGGCCAAGGCAGGCCTCTGCAAGGCCCTCCCCTTGCCCTTATCTGGCCGGCTGCCATATGTTCCTGGGCAAGCTGCTGCCCTTTCTCTTGGGGTCAGGAGAAGCAGAGAAGCAGGGGCCTGGCTCACCTCTGCCACCGTCCCGGGCGGGCAGCAGTCCCAGGGCCCACTTATCACAAAACATGCAGCCCTACTGCAAGATCTGCAGAGCCCAGCAGGCCGCAAAGCCCTTGGTCAGCTTTCTCCCAGGAGCAGATGGATCCTGTGACTCAGTGGGGGGGGGGGGCGTTCTGTCCCGCCCTGAGCAGCTCTTTCCTCCCCCCTGGTCTCTCCTGCGGGTCCCCCGTCCCTGACAATGGAAGGACAATTGGGGCAAGGGGGGGTTCTCCTCCCGGAGCCGGGGTTCCTAGGCCTGCCTCCTGGCAGGCCTCCCAGCCGCCCACCGTCACCCGGCGGCAATTTCCCCACCCACGGTGCTCAGTGATCTTTAAATACACAGAGCTGCCTCCAGTCCTTTCCAGAAGGAGACAGGACAGAAACCACAAACACACACAGCAGGAAAATGACCACCCCGCCCGCCCGCTGCAGTGTGGGGCATACGTGCTGTTGGGGAAAGTTCTAGTGCATAGCCCGGGGGCAGAGGGTGGGCAAGGTGGCCTGAGCCTCACCTCTAGCAGGCCCTCTGTCCTGATTGCTCACCCAGGTCTCACTGCCCCGCTGCCTCAGTCTCCCAAGGGAGACAGGATAACGCAGAGGCAGGCTCCCCACGTACCACACGCCAGTACCCCACCACCTGTGCAGATGTCCCCCAAGCCCATCCTGCCCCGGGGACCCTCCTCCAAGCCAGGACTGTGCTCAGTGCGGCCCGGGCCTCGTCTAGACACAGGTGGGCATGTGCCAAGAGAGGGAACCCCAGACACCTGATCCGTCCCGGCTCTGTTGCTTCATGGATCAGAGTCATTAACCTCCGCAGGCCTCAGTTTCCTCAACTGTGAAATGGGAGTGCCACAAGTCTCTCCTCACGAGGTGGACAGAGAGGACTGAGGAGAGTTCACACCTGCTGGTGAGGTACCTGCAGCAGGGCCTGACACCTGGGGTGCCTGCAGAGGATGGGTAGGGGGCTGGACTCTGCTCCCAGCAGACAAGGTCAGACAGGGAGAGGAGACTTTCATACGCAGACAGCGGCAGGCAGGCACACAAATAGGTGACATTTCCCCCCAAGCTTCACGGAGACCTTGGTCACCTGAAGCCGCCTGAAGGGGAGGTGGGCAGCAGATGGTGGCTCCTTGAGCCGGTCTTTGACCAGCTAGCCTCAGCTATTTAGTGAGGCTCTCCGCAACTTAGTGAGACCCTGTTTCAAAATAAAGAATAAAACAATAGGGCTGGGGGTGAAGCTCGGAGATAGAATGCCTCTGGGTTCAATCCCCAGTACCGCAAAAAAAAACAAAAACAAAAACAAAAAAAAAAAACGGTCTCACTAAGGTGCTGACGGTCTCTCCAATTGCTGAGGCTGGCCTCAAACCTGAGATCCTCCTGTCTCAGCCTCCCAAGTACTGGGATTCCAGGCATATGCCACCACGCAGGACAGTTTGCCAACCCTCACCTCCCACCCACATCCGCAGCCCCCTGTGGGCGGTTGTGCAGACGGCCGGCTCTGGATTGATGGTTATTGGAGCCGCAGGGGCCAAGGGCTGGGGTGGTCACGAGTCCCCCCACTGCAAGGCTGGGCAGGTCTGGCCTGGGAACCAGGCTGTGCTCGAAATAATGATCCCACTGCAAATGTTCACTGCGGCCCGCTCTGTGCCCAGTGCTGCTCCAGCACGTCACGAATCACCCCGTTGAACCCTCAGCCAGCCTCGTGGGCACCGGGTCTGCCCCCATCGAGAGTAGGGAGCAGAACCGAGGCGCCCGCACAGAACCCGGTGCCGGGAGACTCAGCCGGGGGGTCTGCTGCCTGTGGGAGCCATCTGGTGTCTGTCCGGGTTGATTATGGCCTCCCCCCAGAAGATGCATCCATGCCACTCAGTGTGACCTTATTTAGAAATAGGGGCTTTGCGGTGTGATTCATCTTGGACTGGGATGAGCGCAAGCCCTCTAAGAGTCCTTAGAGGAGGCAGGAAAGGAGTAGAGGCCACGGAGGAAGAAGCCCGCGTGGATACAGGGGCGGAGATCTGAGTGCCAGGCGCCTGCAGCCAGGAAACGCCCAGGATGGCCAGCAGCCACCAGAAGCTGGGAGGGAGGCTGAGGACAGAGCCCCAGGGCCTCCAGGGGGTCAAGGCACCCAGCGTGGAGACGTGGGCCACGGCGGCCCCAGGAAGCTCAAGGTGCTGACCCAGGCCCGTAGCTGCACAGGACACGCACGGGCAAGTGTGTCCCACCAGGAGGGAACCGTGGGCCTGGTTGGCTTTCTCCACCCCACTTGGCACAGAGGAAGCTGAGGCCCAGAGACACCATCTGGACTGCCACCTCCCCCAGGTCTCCGCCCACGCCCCCGATACCCCACTGTAGAGTCTACTGTGCAGAGCATCAGCAGGGTGACATAATGGTGCTCCGGTCCCTGCCTCTGGGAATGGGGCCGTCCTACCCGGACCCTCCAGTCGAGGGTGAGGCCCTGAGCAGGTGGGCACGCACAGCCTCCCTGGAGGGCACGGGATGGGGTTGAACTTGTACGCAGCAGCAAAGTGAGCAGGTGTGAGGGCCTCTGGGCCAAGGACCAGGGCCCTTGGGGCCGGCGTGGGGCCTGCGGCAGGCATGGCAGGTTCAGGGGCCACAAGGACCTCAGGGAGGAGCGCCCCTGGGCCTGGGCCCTTCCTCAGTGGATGCCAGTCTGAGGGCCTTCAAGGTCAGGCTGGGGCGGATGAGGAAAAGGAGGTGCAGAGAGGGGAAGGGACGGAAGCAGAACCGCTCACTGGAGAGGCAGCCAGTTAGTCACCCAGTTCCCAGGCCAGACCTGCCCAGCCTTGCAGTGGGGGGACTCGTGACCACCCCAGCCCTTGGCCCCTGCGGCTCCAATAACCATCAATCCAGAGCCGGCCGTCTGCACAGCTGCCCACGGGGGGCTGCGGATGTGGGTGGGGGGCGAGGGTTGGCAAACTGCCCAGGGTCCCAGCCCCCGGAAGACGACCGCAGAGCCCCCAGACAGCTTCCTCTCATGCCCCGCCAGCTGCACCGAGGCCCACATCTAGAACTTTCCTCCCATATGGGAACTGAAGGGGACCACTTTGTAGCTGATTGCCCCCACCCCATTATCCAGATGGGGACCCAAGCCCAGGAGGGTCTGTGACTTGTCTCTCGGAATCACATAGCATCCCGGTGTTCCCAGTTAGGGTCTGGTTGGTCTGCTCAGAACTGAGTCTGGCAGATTTGGTTACTGGGGGGAGGGTGGTGGTGGTAATGACTGCTGCCCCCCCCAGCAGGAAGCTTCCAGTAGAGACCCTGAGGCATGGAGCACCCCAGCACCCACCTGGCACCCTGCTCCTGGAACACCTGGCAGAGGGAGGCGCTCAGCGTTTGTTAACAGAACAAACGGGGAGAGAAACCACTAACGGGCTGCCTGGGAAGGGCACCGGGTCCGCCCACCAGATGTTCCTCTGTGTGTCTGGACTTAGGGTCCTGGGCTCATCCTGCAGAGGCCACAGGCCTGAGCCCATGGCAGCACCGGGGCAGTCCCAGGAAGAAGCACCATCTAGCAGGAGACGGTGCCAATCTGGGCTTCCGGGAGCATCCATTTCCTTCAGACCCGGGGCTCTGGGCACCCTGGGAGTTCCGAGGAATGTCAGCCACCTGGCCACAGTCCCAGGTCAATGGAGTCTGCATTTTTTTTAGAATCTGTCTCCCATGTGATTCCTGAGCTGCTAGGACGGGGGCTCCAGGCCAGGGACAGAGGGGTGCAGTGTGAGCGGGAACACACAGGGCCGGATCCAGGCTCACCACCACATCAGTTACCCGCCCTTCTGCAGTGACCCCACTGCAGGGCCGTCCACACCAGCAAACCAGGGACAGGAGGAATCGGACAGCTGGACTCTGAAAGTGTAGTCGGGGGTTTTTGTTGTTGTTTTCTGTGGTATTGGAGATTGAACCCCGGGGCATTCTACCTCTGAGCTCCACCCCCTGCCCTATTTCTTATTTCTTTGTGTGTGTGTGTGTGTGTGTGTGTGTGTGTGTGTGTTTGTGTGTGGTGCTGGGGATGGAACTCAGGGGCATTCTACCTTTGAGCTACACCCCCTATTTTATTTGGAAACAGGTCTCACTAAGTTGCAGAGGGCCTCACTCAGTTGCTGAGGCTGGCCTTGAACCTGCAATCCTTCTGTCTCAGCGTCCCAAGTATTGGGATTACAAGCATGTGCCACCATGCCCGGCTATTTATTATTTATTTTTCTTATTTGGAAACAGGATCTTGCTAAGTTGTTGAGCACCTTGCTACATTGCTAAGGCTGACTTCGAACCTGCAATCCTCCTGTCTCAGCCTCCCAAGTACTGGGGTTACAGGTGTGTGCCACCGTGTCTGGCCGCATAGTCGGTTTTATGGCAGGCCTCCTGCAGGCCGGGGCGGCACACGGCTTCCCGCTACCGTCCTTCTAATAAAGTCCACTTCCTCCTGCTGCCCGGGTCTCTCTGGTGGGGAGGAAGAGACGGTTTAACCTGATGCTGAGACGCACGTATCAGAAGGGCCACTCCTTGTGTGGACCCCGGGGCCCAGGTCTCTCTAGGAAGTGGACAGGGAAGGGACCTCGTAGGCAGCCTCTTGGCAGGAGCCTGAGCCAGTGTCTCCTTGTGTGTCCATGTGACAGAATACACGCAAAGGAGCCACCAGCACCACACTCAGCCTGCGTGGGTCCCAGCCAGAGGGTGCTCAGAGGGAAGCTGGATGTGGGCTCCACATTGAGTGCTCCTGTCCCTGTTACTTCCTAGAGGGCAAACCCACAGGACAGAAAACAGACTCACGGTCACAGGGGCTGGGGAGTGGCTGCAAAGGATAGGATGGAATTTTCTAGGGTGAGGAGAGTTGTTGTGTGGTGCTAAGGATTGAACCCAGGGGCATTCTGTCTCTGAGCTACACCTCCTTTTGAAACAGAGTCTCGCTAAGCGGCCGAGGCTGGCCTCGAACCTGGGATCCTCCTGTCTCAGCCTCACAAGGACTGGGATTACAGGTGTGTGCCGCTGCAACCGACGGATAAACCTGGTTTTATTTATTTATTTATTTATTTATTTTTTGGGACTGGGGATTGAACCCAGGGGCATTCTACCTCTGAGCTACACCCCCAGCCCTATTTCTTTTTTATTCTTTATTTTGAAACAAGGTCTCACTAAGTTGCAGAGGGCCTCACTAAGTAGCTGAGGCTGGCTGAGAACTCGGATCCTCTGGTCTCAGCCTCCCAAGTACTGGGATTACAAGCGTGCGCCACCATGCCTGGCTAAACCTGGTTTTAAAAAATATGTGAGGTGCCTCCGAGAGAACTGCCTGTGAAGTAATACGGTGACAGGGAGGCAGGGTGCAGCGTAGAAGCTCAGATGTGTACCGAGGGGCCGGAGGCAGGACACCAGGCAGAGACCCAGCCCTCCCTTGGTGGGCCATGGCGGGAGCCCCGCTGAAATGTGTGGCAGGAGTGGGGTGGTGGGTATCAGCAATCCATCTGCTACAGGCGGCACAACCTCTTGTATTTCATTCCCCACAGGAGAAATGTCTTTGTGATTATGAGTCCAACAGTTACATTTGATGGGAGACAGGATCAGAGGAGTCAACCGATCTCTCCACAGTCACACAGCAGCAACCCAAACCCAGGCATGCTGACTCTAGACCACTACCCTCAGCCACCTTCTAGAAGGCCCATGGGGGTTACTGGATGCCTGTGAGCTGAGCCGCAGATACGGCGATCGGGTTCCTGAGCCTGGATCCCAGAAGGGAGGGTAGGAGCTGCTGCCAGCTCCTCTTCCTAACCGGCCTCACGGAAACTAGCTTCTTGGGTGACCCTGTGACCAAAGGTGACACAGTAGGGCCCGACCTGGAAGCCAGGGCTCTTCCCTGTCCTGCGCCACCTCCTCTGGCAACAGGTTCCCGGCCCAGGGCGGCCCTGAGGCTTCCCAGCCATCTCTGGCTTTGACTGTCTGGGCCCTGCCAGGCCAGGAACATCCGGAAATGTCTGTTAGGCCTGGAGCAGCTGCCTGGCGCCTCTGGACAGGTTCGGACGGGGTGTGCGGTGGGCCAGGGCCAACACACCATTGGCGAGGTGGCCTCGGCCTCCAGGGAGCGACCAGCGGCTCCCGCACCCACCTCGACGTCCGGAGCCGGCCGGCTCCCTCCCGCACCCACCCCCTGCCCCACAGAGTCAATATTGCCGCTGCCTGGCAGCGGCCGTGGCGCAGCGGGGCCGGGGGGGGGGGTGCGGGCGCTGGAGAAGCAAACGGCTCCCGGGCTTTCGACTCAATTGCTGCGAGGAGGGATGAGAAATTGCCTTTCTGACCCAAAACCGCGGTTCACAGCTGCACTTCATTACGGATTTCTCCAGGAGGCCCTGGGAGGCTCGGTGCGCAGCTCACCTGTTAGTAGCAGCTGCCGCAGGCTCTTTTAGACGCGGCTGCTGCTGTTTCCTGCGGGGGTTGCAGGGCGGGGACAGGAGCACACAGGGCCGCCTGCCAGCCTGGCCCTCCGCGCCCCCTCCGAGCCCCCTGCCAGTCTGCATTAACTCGGCGGGTGGAGGGAGGAGGAGGGAACAGCCGCTGCCAGAGTGGGGCTCGCTCTCCGTGGAAGGTGCCAGAAGGTGAGGGGCACGTCTCCCCGCTGCCGCTGCGTCCCACTCATCTCTCTCTGGGCTGTGTGCAGCTCTCATCCACTGCGTGCAGCTCACCTGAGCCCGTGTCAGGTGCCCGCAGCAGCTCCCAGTACACAGCAGGTGCTCAATAAGCGCTCCCTCCCATTCTCCCATGGAGCTGGCCTCTCTGTGCTTGTGAAACGCCCCCCCCCCCATCGATATCTGACAGGTGTTTAAAAAAACACAGATCCTGCACGGCAGGCTCCTCCACCTCGGCTACACATCAGCACCGTTTGGAGGGAGAGCTTCTAGAAAGGTCCAGAAGGCCAGCTGAATCCCAGACTCCCTGAGGCTGGGCCCAGGCCCTTTTCCAAAGCTCCCAGGTGGCTGCCACATGCGGTAAGGCCGAGATGCTGAGCCAGGCTCATTATCTGGCCCTTGATGTCCGCATATTCTTTCCCAGAGAAGGTGGCGGGGGACAGCAGGAGGGCAGGGGAGCCCCCGGCACAGTCCTGGGAGAGGGAGAGATCTCGCTAGCCCCCGGCTCACCTGCCCTCCTCCCGCTGCCTCTCCCTCTGTGTTAAGACTCGCAGTGGCGGCCGACATGGAGTCAGAGCACAGGCCCAGACGTGGGAAGCTGCCCCGAGTCTGCTGCACCAGGACAGAGCATGTCGAGGGGTAATGAGAAGCTGTGTGGCCCTGGCCAAGTGATGTGCACTCTCTGGGCCTTTGCTGACAAGGTTGGACACCGAACCTAGATGGCTCAACGCGGTGCCTGGAAGGCGCCCAGCACCTGCTCACACCTAAACGGTTTTGTTTCTTCTTCCTCTGTGTGCTCCAAGCGCTCCATGTTCCAAGCAGAGATAGTCTCTACCAATGGACACTGCGATCCCGGAGGAGCCCTGAGCCCTGCAGGTGGAAAGATGCACCTATCTACGGGGCCGCCGTGAGGGGCAACGAGGGGCCCCGGAGTGAGCGGCGGGGACGGCCGGCGTGCACGGAGCGCCTCGTGCCATCCTGGGTCCTCCGTCTTCCCCGCACACCTATGCAGTTCCTGCTCCCAGCAGCCCCATTTCCCCGCCAGGAAGCCGAGGCTGGAGAGGTAACTTGCCCAAGGTCAAGTTGTGTAGCTGGGATCTGAGCCCTGAGCTGGGGGCCTGAGCCCCTGGCCACGAGGAGCTCCCTGGGCCTCCTTCCAGGCCCTTCCCGGGGCCTCTGGGTCACAGAAGGGCCACAGCAAATGGTGGCCAAAGAGGGGTGATTTGTGGGGAAGGAGGTCCCAGGGGCTGCCCCCTCCTGCAGGAACTTCCATGGCGTCTGAGGGCGCAGCAGGCCGGGTGGGTTCCTGGGGAATTGAGAGGCCCTTGGCATGGGAAAGAGAGGCAGGGCAGAAAGAGAGAGGGCAGGGACCCAGTGTGAGGAGCCCACGCAGTGTCTGTACCCCGGAGGCCGCTCTGTGTCCAGGCCAAAATCAGAGAGGCCAGTTCAGGACACACAGCCCACTAACACCTGCCACGGGAGGCAGCCCGTGCCTGCACAGCGGGAGAGGGAGGTCACCTGGGGACAGCGAGCAGGGAGCCGCGGAGAGGAGGCTGAGGCTCAGAGAGACAAGTCACCTGCCCGGGCTGCCCAAAGACAGTAGACAGAAGGTGACACTGCCGCCTGACATGGGACCTCCCAAGGTCCCTGTCCACACAAAGCTCTGGGCTGAGCCCCCGACACCAGGCTCAGCCCAGCGCACAGCCTCCCAGGGAGCTGCCCTGCCACCCCTCCTGCCCTCTCCCCTCTGCCCTGCTTCTCGTCACCACCTTGTCCCTCAGCACCCCGAGGGGACCCCCGCCCACCGTGGGCCCACCCCTAACAAAGAAGGGAAGGGCAAGTCCTGTCAGGGCCTGAGTGCGTGCAGGCCTACTACGCGCCAGTTGCCAGCCCCAGAGCTTAAGGCGCATCCTTTAGGCCTCTCGATGGTGCTGTGAGGTAAATTCTATTCTGCCCACTCGACAAAAGGGAAAACTGAGGCACTGAGCAGTTCAGCCACTGCCCAGGGTCTCACAGACAGCCAGGGCAGACCCAGGAGGCTCCAGAGCTCCTGTCTTAGCCAGTGACTGGGTGGCAATCGGGTCCTCGGGGTCCTGGGGAAGCAAGATCCCCCAGAAATGGGTACCAAACAGCCCCCCGCCCGGGGGGGGAGGTTAGGGAGTGGGCAGCAACCAGGAGAGGCTTCCTGGAAGAGGAGACACTGACTGGAAGAGAAGGGGACACAGATACTGCTGCTGATATTTACAGAGTGGAGGCAGCGGGCACTAGTCCAAAGGCCACACACACAGCCCTCACGCAGGCCTGCTAGGTAAACACCGTCATTTGTCCATTTCACAGATGGGGTACCGTGGCACAGAGAGGTTAGGAGACCTGCCTGAGGACCCACAGGGATTGAAACTCATCAGCCTGGCGCCCCTCGAGCTGTGAGGCAGGCCCCGGGCAGAAACCCACCGAGGTGGTGTGGGTGCGGGCCAGCCGGGGAGCGGGAGGTTGGGGGTGGCTGTCCCTCCCGCCAGGAGAGGGCCGCTGCTGCTGGCGCGCTCCCCGCGAGGCCAGGCCTTGCAAGGGAAGCAGAAATCTGTCGTTAACACAGTGCCAAACCCAAAGTGGCTACTCCCGGCCTGCAATCCAATAAAAGTGCGATTTGTCTATTTATCATCCGCGGGGCTTTTTATCAGCGCAGATGGTTGCTGCCTTAGGAAGGCTCCGCAGCCCGCTGCCAGCCGCCGGCGTGCAAAGCTCGGCTCAACAGGATCTGGCCTGCACCTGCGAGGGGCCTGGGCCCGGCTCCCCCTCGCCAGAGGGTGGTCATCGGGCACGCCGCGGCAGCTGGCCCTGCCTCCCTGCCCTCGGTGCTCATCAGCTGCCCCCGGGGCAGGTAGCACCCGCTGGCCTCTGCTGTGCGGGCCAGCCGCTCCCTGGAGGGGCAGGAAGCAGCCAGGAGACCCAGGGGCTGGCGCAGGCACCCCGACATGCAGTGCCAGGTGATCAGAACGAGGGGCCCCGGGGGGCACCGCCAGCGACTCGGGCTGGAAGATCAAGGGCGGGCACACGGAGCAGACAGAAGCCTCGGTTCCCCTTCGTGGGTGTGCGGCGGGGGGGCGGGGACCAGAGGGATTAACAAGCAGAGCGAGGATGCACACCTGGCCTCATGACAACGTCTCGTGGAAGGGTGCAGGGGGCCCTGGGGTGGCTGAACCCCCAGCCTTGGTTTCCACATCGGAAACACCTGCTTGGAGGTTGGGGGATCGGAGGAAGGCGGGGGCCCCCAGTCCCTCCCACGCGGCCACAGACAGCAGCTTTCCTACTCACCCTGCGCCCCTGCGCCCCCGCTGTGGCACGTATGCACATGTGCATGTGTGTATGGGTGCAGGAGGCTCTGCCCCGCCTGCCTGAGGTCTAAGGGGACACCGGGACTGGGGTGTCGCCAAGCTGGCAAGCTGTGACCTTGGCCCTCGGGACCAGAGCCCAGAAAGTGGACCACCAGAAGCCCCCACCTCTCGGACTCCCCCACTGCCTGTGTCAGCTCTCCAAATCACCCAGCAGGGCAGCTGTGAAAACCAGTGGGCTCCTGCCAGGCGGGCGGGCGGCATCCTGCCCGCTGTGACTCTGGCTCCCCTGCCACACTCTACGCCCAGTGACCCGGACACAGTTCCCCATGACTGGAGGCTGGCACTGCCCTGTCTACGCTGGTGCCCTGGGGCCACCTCCCAGCGGATCCCCTGCCCTTCACGTTCCCCTTTGTCTCCCGCTGGGGCCCGGCCTTCCGCAGTGCGGATTTCTGGTGGCTCCAGGGCGATGCCAGTGGGCCCGGTCCCCGCCTTCTGCAGAGGAGGGCCTGGGCTCAGAGAGGCTGGGAAGCTGGGCAGGGTGACCGTCTGCCCAAGGCTGCGTTGCTCCCCTGCAGGCGGGTGGCCGTGGGGACAGGAGCTCCTCGTGACAGGCCTTTTGCTTCCCGGCTACACCGTCAGCATGTGCCAGAGTGCCTTGTCTGCAGAACGGCAGAGAGCATCTGTCGCCCGCGCCCCTCCAGGTTTTGCTTTCTGTAATAATACTGAAGTTTCTGCCCATCTTAGTAACAGCTAGTGCTTATATAAACATCGCCACGGGCTGGTCCAGACCTGCGCGCTTCCCGTCTCTATTTCCCGGGGGAATTGCAGCCACAGAGAGGTGGAGAGACGGGGCCGGAGGTCACACGGCTGGAGCCAAGATTGGCTGACAAGTGTCTGGGTCTCACCCAACCTGGCCCTGTCCTGTGCTTCCTCTGGGGCGGCCACACCTCCCCAAGGAGACCCTGACTCTGTCTGATGGGTCCAAAGTCTGATAGAGGTTGCCTGCACCCATCCTTCTCCCAGGCGAAGAGGACCTCAGATTTCTAGCTCCCAGCTGTAGATTTTGCATTGTGGTGTGGGGCATATTGAGCCACCCGTCCCTTGAGAGTTCAAGGCAGCTGACCTGCGGAGACTACACTCTCACCAGGACAGGTTGTTGACCCCTGGCGATGGAAGGTGTACCACCTACCCTAGAGAAGGACACGGGCCGAGAGGTGTCAGAACTTCTGAGAGGCCACATTAGAGACACTGATGTGCCTGGCCAGTTGATATTTTTATTTTTTAGTTTTTGGTGCTAGGGATTGAACCCAGGGTCATTCTGCCTCTGAGCTACACCTCCAGCCCTATCTTATTATTTTTATTCATTTATTTATTTTTTGAGGTACTGGGGATTGAACCCAGGGTCATTCTACCTCCGAGCTACACCCCAGCCCTATTTTTTTATTCCTTATTTTGTTTTGTTGTTGTTGTTTTTGGCAGTACCAGGGATTGAACCCAGGGGCATTCTACCTCTGGGCTACACCCCCAGGCCTATTTTTTATTCTTTATTTTGAAACAGGGTCTCACGTCATTACGGAGGGTCTCACTAAGTAGCTGAGACTGTCTGTGAACCCGGATCCTCCGGTCTCAGCCTCCCAAGTACTGGGATTACAAGTGTGCGCCACCTTGCCCGGCTTGTTTTTTTTTTTTTTTTTTTT